>CP135542.1:1014328-1031062 GCA_032402905.1 Khaya senegalensis | reverse complement strand
GAAATTTTCTTCATTCTAAAATTGATTCGTTTTCTAATTTGCTGACTGATTATTGACTCTTCCCCTTCAGGATCTCCTCCAGGAACTCCACAATCTTCCCCAGGTACAGATTAATCGAAATTCTAAACTTACCCCTATAATCTACCATTAATTCCAGCACCAATCAATAGTTTCATCTTGTTAATTCTGTTGATGCAGGCAGTGGATCAAAGACTGTACCAACAACAAACGTGGACTCATCCAACGGAAATGCCACTAAGCTGACATTTTCTCTGCTCATGCTGTTGCTCTTCCTGGCTTCGTCCACTCCAACCTTCAGCATTCTCTAAGCTCTGTATTGAACCTTAATGCTTTGACGGGCGTGAGATTGAAAGTGATTTATGTATAATTAATCGTCTTGGGGAGTAATTAATTATTTGGGATCGTACGGTTCGCTGTATTCATATTCTTAAATAAAAAGGATTCGTGGTGCAGGTTTTTGTACAATGCTAAGAGAGTAAGTGGCATGGTCAATAATTACGCGTAATTAATTACCCACAGACAGAATTTACATAATCAAATGATGCTGCTGCATATGCAAGTTGAACAAACCATGAAGAAGCTTCCAGCATTGACATTGTCAATTCAATTGTCAAATTGTCAATTTGTAACCGCTTAAATTAGGGAAAAGACATAATCCCAACGTATTAAGAAAGCAAAGAACAAAATTGATGAAAATCCAACCACGTGGAAAGAACGTGTCAAGGAAGAATGAATAAATGTAACAATGACAGAATAACAAAAATGCCATTGCGGCTAGCAGGTCAGAAGGGACTTGAGGAATATCCCTATCCCCATGCGTATTCTGTTTGGTCTTTCTTCTAGGTTAAGCACACAGCAGGAACAAAAACAGGGCAAGTTAAGAACACTTGGTGTAACGCTTAATCACATCACGTAACCCACACAAAAACCCACATTTTTTTTTCCTTCTTTTTTATTTAACCTCGTCCTGTGAATCACTTTCCATTCGTTTTCTCTTTTTCTTTCTCTCGGAAAATCTTAATAACAGAGACCCAAGTCTCGTGTTTCTCACCGCCACTGCATTTCAGGTACATGTCTATGTAGAATTTCTATTGTTTTTTCACCTATTTTACGCAAATTGCCTCTTAATTTTGATCTTTTTAAAATTCTTATGAATTTTATATGAGAAATGAAGAATTTCTTTTGTTTTCCCGAGGGTCGTTCTTCTGGGGTTAATTTCTTTTAGGGCGTAAATTTTAATTCGTGTCTATTTATGTTTTAATAATTCGTTATCAATAGGTCATTGAATTTCGGAGAAGCACGGCATCTTGCGGTTGTGAAATTCATTTTGATTTGTGCAGCGAAATAGATGTGGGTTAGGCGTGGATCCTGTGTCAATGGTGGACGCGGTTACTTTTTTCGCTTTCTTCATTTGAAACTTGTTCGTAAAAATGAAATCTTATGCTTCCATATCCATTAAAGTGTGCGTTATTTAAGCTCTTAACAATCTTCATTTATGAGTATCGGTGAAGTGTCATTTGGGGTCATGTAACATCTCTATTTTACTTGAAATTTTCCAAAATTTCTGTTTTTGGCCGTGTTACAAAGTTGCAAGCTGAAAACCCTTCTGTAATACAGCTTTTTTGCTTGTCATTCTGTCTGCTTTATAGTTTATGTCATAGTTTCTGTGAATTCAGGTTGGTGTGGACATTTTTGGTGTTTGTTTCTTAAATTGAGATATAGATGGGGTTTTCATAGTGTTCACTTTAATTTCACTCTTCCATGCCTGCTTATGAGCATCTTGATATCCCTCAGCTGCTAAAAAATGAGATCATTTGATCTTACTTATTAGTTTGAAAGATTTATACTCATGATAGGAAGAAGCTTGCTCAAACAGAGAAAGAAGAATGAAGAAAGAAATGCAAAGAGATTGATTTTTTAAAATTTTTTGGTTCAGGGGGAGCTATAGGTTGTTCTGTGCTCCTTTCTGGCCATCTGTGTTTATGTATATGTTAACCAACTTCTTAACGTGTACTTGTTATTCTATAGAGGCCCTTTCTGGGGGCTTCTTGAAACTTTAGTTTAGTTAGAGCTTATTCATTTTGATTAACTTTGTTGGAAGGACAGGAATATTTTTGGTAGTATGTGCAGTTTTAATTTTGAGAAGGTATCTGAGGAATGAGGTACTAGTTCAAAGCTATAGGTGGGAAAGATCTCTAGTAACTTGATATGTATAGATTACAAGTTTATATTTTTCTATTTGAAATTATAACATATGGATTTGTAGATTAGATTTCGCTTGAAACTCAGGTACCTAACACAATTTAAATTCTTTAGTTTTTAGAAGCCAACAATGCTAAGACTTGGGATTCTTGGGTGAGATAGGGAAAAGGTGACAGTATCAACATTTTAGTTGAATTTGATGGATTGTCATTTAATTCGTCAGTACATAGAGTTTGAGAGTTGTTATGTTGAGTTTCATAGATCTCTATCCAATGCTTCTGTGAGTTTTGGTGCATGTATTGTAGTCCGCACTTTGTCTTCTAAATTTTCTTTCTCTCATTTTATACCTGACACTCTCTCTTTAAGCAATATTTTTTAAGTCAAACTCTTTTGATCGTTATCTTGGCAATTGTGGAGTCTGGATTGGTGTAGAGAAATGTACTCCTTGAAATTTGAAATCATGAAGTGATCTCCAGCATTGGGTGGGAGGCTTTTAGTTCGAGGAGTATTGTGAATGAAAACTAAGTATTACTTCTTTGAGTATTGTGAAGGAAAAACTAAGTACCATATAGTTATTGTTGATGTATACATTTTTTGATGGATGTTAATTGGTAATTAGAACATAAATGTGCCTTTCACATGCTTGTTACATTTTTCATGATTGGATGATTGTTGTGAGTAGTTCCTTTGTGGAAAATGGCGAGAGTGAAATTGTTTCATGTTGCTCTTAAGTGTCATCTTGAAAAGTTTTAGGTTCTGTTTGCTTTATGCAAACACAATACATAGCTTATATCATATGCTTGCTGTTGTCATAAATGTTATAAAGGCAATTAATATTGTTGACAATCCAACTTCATTGAGTTGCCTACTAGGAGGATCGATATCAACTTAAAGTATGATTCTTAAACGAGAAAAATAGAGTCTGAGAATTGAATTTGATATTGTTTCTCAAGTATATATGTGTATCACATTGGTCATTTGGGTTTGTAGGTCATCTCTTTTCAGTTTTTCATGTCCCAGTTATTGATTCTTTCTTGGTGTTCTACTAATTTGTTACTTTTTGTGCACAAGGCAACTGTGATGATTTCTCATGCTTGAGACTGTTTAAGCCAGGTTTCTTTATAGAATTTTATTGACTCACTTCATATTTCCAAGATGTGTAAACGCAGTTTGCCTCACAATATTTATTTTACCGTCATAATGTATAGAAAGAGTAGGACTCTAAATTTCCTTTGAAAAAGTTGCTATTGATTTCAACTTGCAGGATTTAAATAACTTTTGATATTTAAATAATTTATCCAAGACTATCAAAATCCTGTAGGGTTGAAATTTGTTTCAAGTAATTGGGTTGAAGTCATGAAATATGAAATTCTAATAATTTTAGAGGCAAATAGGTTAATGAATAAGTAGGCAAAAATATAGAAGTAGCATTGGTATTAGCATCAAGGAAATTAAAGGCGTCATCTTTGTTATTCATTTGTTGCTAAGATTTTCTCATTGTGGGTAGTTACATTGGGGTTTTAGTTTCTACAATTTGGAGGATGATTTTTCTCTGTCAGCTCCGTCTATGCTATGCTAAACAAATGCAGTCCTTCCATTTACGCCATAAGTAGCTTTATGACTTCAATATTCTAGAATTGCTAATTGGTTCTCATATATCTGTATCTGTATTTATGTTTCAGATTGTGTTTGTGATTGCCATCAGCGGTATAGTAACAATTCCCAGGTGAAGAAGCATAAAAAACGGATGATACTTTGATTAGCATGTCTGAACTGATTGAAGGTCTTCCGGATGCTGTTGCCCTCAGGTGCCTTGCGCGGGTTCCCTTCTATCTCCTTCCTAAGTTGGAGCTTGTTTCTCGTTCTTGGAGAGCTGCTATTCGTAGCCCTGAGCTGTTTAAAGCCCGTCAGGAGGTTGGTTCATCAGAGGATCTACTCTGTGTGTGCGCTTTTGACCCTGAGAATTTATGGCAGCTTTATGATCCTCTGAGAGACCTTTGGATTACTCTACCTGTTCTTCCCTCAAATATCAGGCACCTTGCACACTTTGGTGTTGTCTCCACGGGTGGAAAGCTCTTTGTGCTTGGTGGTGGCAGTGATGCTGTTGACCCATTGACTGGAGACCAAGATGGGAGCTTTGCTACCAATGAGGTCTGGTCGTATGACCCTGTGATACGCCAGTGGTCCCCCCGTGCATCCATGCTTGTGCCTCGTGCTATGTTTGCTTGCTGTGCTGTGAATGGAAAGATTGTTGTTGCTGGTGGTTTCACCAGCTGCCGGAAGTCAATTTCTCAAGCAGAAATGTATGATCCCGATAAGGATGTCTGGGTCCCAATTCCCGATCTCCATCGCACTCATAATTCGGCATGCACGGGAGTGGTTATTGGAGAAAAGGTACATGTCTTGCACAAGGGGTTGTCAACAGTACAAGTGTTAGACCATGTGGGTCTTGGGTGGACGGTTGAAGATTATGGTTGGCTCCAGGGTCCACTGGCAGTTGTTCAAGGTTCTGTCTACATGCTGAGCCATGGACTTATTATCAAACAAGACAAGGCAGTGAAGAAGATGGTGGCTTCAGCATATGAGTTTCGAAAGAGAATTGGGTTTGCAATGATTGGAATGGGTGGTGACATATATGTAATTGGAGGGGTGATTGGCCCTGATAGGTGGAATTGGAATATCAAACCAATGTCCGATGTTGATGTCTTGACTGTTGGGGCTGAGAGACCAACTTGGCGCCAGGTAGCTCCAATGACACGGTGTCGCGGGACAATTCTTGGGTGTGCGCAGCTAAGAATTTAGGTATCCATCTATTCTAACTGTTGCTTTGTTGTGAACATTGTACTTCTGTTGAGGCATCTCTCTTTCTGGAGACAAGGACCGAGCGTCTTGCTGGCTACCTTTTTTCTTTGTAAGCCATAATATTTAATGAGTTCCCGAGGTTGACTCCTGTTTTGATGGAAGGGTTTGATCAGTTTGACTGGCAACGATAAGTGGTACATGGATTATGTAGTAGTAGTAGCCTGGATGTAAAAGTATTATTTCTTTCTTTATCGAGTATTTGAATGGAGAACAACTATTTGTTTGTCTCTAGTTTATATTTATTCATTCTCATTATTGTTATTTTTGCTGCATATGGTCTTGTTTGATGCAAGAGCCAGGAGCATTGAGAGAGAGTTGATGTTAGAGCTATAGCTGATTATGAAAAATAATATGGTGACCAATCCCACCAGTTACAGAGCACAGCTGCTACCAGCATTGCATCTTCTCTTCTGCGAGCTGCGATTGACGTTGTCAATTCATAACCCTTAGGAATTATGGACGCGTAAATAACACTCAACTTTGAAGCCAGAAGTCCCACATCGGAACATGAGGTGGATAAGGAGCAGAAGCACGTCTGCAACATGGTGAAGACTAGGATATTGAAACTTACCGAACCGGACAAGATCAGTGGATGAATCCCATGGCCTAGACTTTTATGTTAATATTATATAAGATTATACCTATGTTCATTGAATTAAATGACTAATAATTCTACAAAAGTAAGTACCCTGATATAAAGTGGGGAAAGCAGAAGCATTGCTTTCGTATAGTTTTGGGCCTAGAAGCACAAGAGCTCTTTCTCTGCAGTTCATCATAACAGGTGTACTGAGGAATTCGAAGGGTGTATTTCGAATCATTCAATGGACTTTAAAGCGGCCCGTTGAGACCACATGGCCCTTTGGGAACCCATGCCCCAAACAGTCGATGAAGGATAAAGCCGCTAAACCCCCAGCGGCCGGGGGGAAAGCTTCCACAAAACACGCTAGTAAAACCCTAGTAGAAGGTCTTTCGCTTAACTAAAGCTAAGCTAAAAATGGAGGAAAATCAGATCGAAGAGAGAGAAAACAACAGAGACGTTGAGGTAGCTCCGGCTCTCATTGCGCTTCACCCGAACCAGAATTCCGTTGCTGTTGCCGTCGGGTCGGACCTCCGAGTATATGATCTTCTGTAAGCTATTTTCGGGTTTTCTTCTTCAGTTGAGAAATTATTAATCATTTGGGTTGAGTTTAAATTTTTAAGTTAATGAAATCATGGTTTGTAGTTAATTACTCAAATACCTTTCGTGATACTATTATGGTCTCCAAACTCTGTTAAGACAAATATTTTCGCAAGGCACTGTTGATAGATTGTTTTTGCCGTTCTCAAATCGTGAAAATTTTGAATTCAGCAACGCAATAGGATATTAATTTTAAAGTTTTCACGATACTTGAGAGAACATCCGAATTTAGGGAAATTGAATAAGCCACTTCTCAGCGTTACAGTTAATTTCAGCTTTCAAATGTATCGGGTTCATTGTTTGTACGATCACTTGACAGTGGAGATGGTGCGGTTTCTTTGTTGGATGATTCTGGCTTGCCTTCTCATAAAGATTCTATAAGAGCTATACGATATGGAGCAAATGGGAAGCTCTTTGTATCTGCTGGTGATGACAAAGCTGTCAAGATATGGTCTGCTGAGACTTGGAGATGTCTTAGTACCGTGTAAGTTTTTGAAGCCTGCATGGGGATTTGTGAATTTTAAAGAAGAATTGTATCTTCCATATAATCATTATGTTTCTTTTATGTCTGCAAAAAGTTTTTAATGGGAAATTTCCTTAATTATTGTTAATGTAACAGCCACTCTGAGAAGAGAGTGAGTGCGGTTGCCATATGCAATGACGCTCAGCATGTTTGTTTTGCTGACAAATTTGGAGTTGTTTGGGTTGTGGACTTGCCTGAGCTTGGTGGGAGTGAAGCAGTAATTGATAAAAAGGCAGCACCATTGCTTGCCCACTATTGTAGCATAATTACTAGCCTGGTGAGTCATTACGATAATGTGATCTTTCCTCATCTTTGCTCTACATATGGGTTTGTTGTGGCTTTTGTAGGCATCTTCATTGTTAGACCATAAGGAGATCTACGTCTTTTCAACATGGTGATGGAATTATCTTTAGTTACATTTGTGCTCAAGCTTCACTTACAATGCATTAGTTCTAATAACTCTGTAGTCTATTATGAGTTAGTTCTTGTTCTGAAATTCAGAGAATTACCAACTGCCTTTGTCCTGTACCTATTGGCAGCAAAAATAGATTTTCAGGATTTTTTCCCCCATCTTCCTCATGTTGATTTCACCATTTTGGACAGATTTTTCCTCTTCATTTTAACATTCATTCATGTGAATACTTGTTTTTTATTTTTTACTTTTGTCTGCTTTTTCTTCCCCCAGGGGTTGTGTTTGGACAGAAGTACTCTGACGGTCTTGTTGCATATATGATTTTCACTAGTAAACTGATCTATTACTGACTTGTATTATTGGCAGGAATTTTCACCAGATGGACAGTTTGTCATTAGTGCAGATCGAGATTCCAAGATTCGTGTAAATCTGCTCTGCCCATTGGATTACATAAATAGCTAAATTGGTTCATGTAAATCCCCTCTTTTACATGTTATCACTTTTGTGACAGGTTACTGTATTCCCCAAGAAGCCTTTAGAAGGAGCTCATGAAATACAGAGCTTCTGCCTTGGCCATACGGAGTGAGTGAGTTTTTATGATCAGATTTTTTTTCCTTGTGTTGACTTTATATACTCAAGCATGCTACCAGAACCTTAAGAGAGTTGGTAAAGAGTTGGAAATGGTGAAAATAATGCTTTCTGAAGTGCTTCAACATAAAACATTCTTAAATTCAAATGTATTCTTCCAAATTAATAAACGCACCACCCTTGTATTTTTGGTCCTAAATTGTTTGAGTTATATTGATTGCTGTTGGGCCTGATTTTGCTCATTAACCACCATTCACAGGTTTGTGTCCTGCCTTGACTTTGTCTGCACTGTGGATTACCCTCAGGGATTTCTTGTGTCTGGAAGTGGTGATTCAACAGTGAGTATCTGCAAGTTGACAACTTTGAATGTTTTAATAGGTGCTTTTTGCATGGAGGTGTAAAGGGTAGGTTAACTATTTATCTACGTTTGCTTCTGCAGGTTCGCTTGTGGGAAATTACCTCCGGGTCTCTCCTTGATACTTGTGAAGTTGGTGTAAAGGTATCTCACTTGTAAAGTTTCTGTGAGGTTCCTGGTGATATCACTGACCACAGTCTTCTTTTTTCTGCAATATCACTTGTCAAGTTTTGATGGAATATGGAACTGTCTATTGCCCTCTTACGCCTAATTGTGCATTAACCCAACGTTTGATTTTTCTGAAAAAATTCTTTTGCCCAATTTTTATGATGTGATCAATTTTTCCCACCATGTCACGAGTAAATAGTTGTCTTTGCATCACAAAATTAAGGTGCAATCGGTGACAATTGGAGGGATACCTTTTTTTAGCTCTTTTTTTAATCCTGCTTCTTTACATGGTTCCAATTTTACTTGCTTCCTGAAGGCAGGACATTTAGAGTCTCATGGGAGTGATGAGAGCTATTCTACTGTTACTGATCTATGCACAATTCCAGATAGCACACTTGTTGCAGTGGCTATTCAAAGGCAAGTCTGTAAACATTCTATGTTTTATTCTTCACTTGAAGAATTTTATTGGTTTATGATTTTAATACTCTTTTATATATATGTTTCTTTTTAGCCTGCAAGGAATAGTGTTGGTGAACTGCAACCTTTCTGCTAAAAGTCTTTATGTTGCCAAGGTAAGGACCCAAAGTGTACGAGGAATATTAGCAGAAGCAATGCAACTCTCCAAAATGATCAAAGAAAGTGTAATTAGATGCTTCCAAATGAATTTAACCAACAGTACTGTTTTTTGGTTGATGATATGTTTCATTTTCTCACTTAAAATCAACATTGATTTGTATATCCAGTTCAACCTCTTTGCCATGTTATCCCTTGCATGGCTCAATAAACAGAAAGATATTGATTACTGTATAACATGAGATGGTTGCCTATAGATATGAATCATGAACCGGACAATCATGGATTCTCAACTTGTGTAATTCCTGCAGGTGGTTGCCATCACAGGAGAGAACTTCATTCCAACAAGTTTGGCATGTAGCTCTTCTTTAGGCTTATTGTGGATGGTAACTGGTGCCTCAAACTTGCCTGGTTTTGACCATCCCTCTCCATCCCGAGTGAAGGTCATTTCTGGCCTTAAGAAAAGTAGCCCTGAACCTCTTGAGCACAAGCCGAATGTGTTGGAAGACAATGACATACCTGGTGGAATAAAACTGCTTGAGAAGTTGCAAGGAAGTGCATCTGTAGAGGAAAACGTATTTTTGGCAGCTGCCGAAGCTGTGAAAACAGCTATGTGCAATTTGTTGATCAAAAAGCAGTACTCTGTGGAGAAACGAGAATTTAGAAAGAGAACCAGAAACGATAAAAAGATCAAACTGTAAAGTATTCCACAAAAAGGGTAACACTCTTTCCTCTTTAACTAATTTATGGAGGCATCCAAGCGTCGAGATGCTTTGTGGCTTCCAATGGGAGTTTTTGTAATACTAGTTAGTTATTCATTATTTTGAGAAAATTGAGTGTTCGGACTTAGGATCCCTTCAAAAATGATATTGATAAGTTATTGCAACCATTCCTGGACTCTCTAGTAGCAGTCAGTTAGCTAGGACATGCTTTGGATATTACTAATTCAGGTTTGGTGCTATTTTATTTTATATTTTTTATCATTTTTTTTGTGTGGTGTTCAAGTCTATGGTGAACTCCATCTTTACAATGAGGATCATGTTCACCGCTGTGGTTTATTTGGAAAATCAGTAATTCATCTACTGAAGAGTGGTGGTATGATTTTGGATGTTTGTAACTATTATATTGTCGATTAATTTTGAAAACGCCATAACGTGATAAATGGTTTAGTAAATATTCAGTTTTTATTGTAATGTCGATATTTATCAACAGTCTGCTAAAGTTTGTAATACAGCTATTCTGCATTAAAAATCAGTACTTGGGTATCAAACATGTACTAGGAAAAGGATGATGCCATGTTTGACATGCTTCGTTGATTTGAAAGCTGGGGTTTGGTTAGCGCAAGGATAGCTCCTTCTCGTATATTGTTTTATAGCCGTGTTTTGTTTGTTGATGTTTGACGTTGCTGATGTGCAGATGGACAGTTCCTACTTTTATCTTTACATGCTTTCACCATTTGCTTTTTACATTGCTGATTGATGTACTGCTCCTTTGTCTCAAGACTGACTGTTTGGGCAATTAACATCTAAATAATTTATCACACAATCACTTGTGTGACTAAATTATGATATTATTTATTTGTATTTTTATTTCATTTTTATGGGTAGATGTGGTGGTTAAAAAAAATCATAAAAATAAAAAAATGGTAATTAAAATTAAAATTTTAGTTAATTACCACTAAAACTTGCTTTGTTGTGCAAGGAAAGTGAAAAAAAAAAAAAAAATTAATTTGAGTATAATTTTTAGCCACTTAAGATTTTGTGTTTTGTTTCTCTTGAAAAAAAAAAAATAAAATAAATTAAAGTTTAACCTTCGAAAATTTAAAATTCAGTGTCATAATCTTCTTATAAAGCTTAAAAAAAAAAAATTGAAGAAGAGAAGATCCAAATCTTTTTCAAATACAACAAGGATACCATAACAAGTATTTATTAACTAAGAAGATGGACAGTTCCTTCTCACTTTGCATGTGATTGAGTTAACCAAGAAGTATTTATTATCTCGGTTAATTTTAAATCATAAGTAAAGTAATTATTATATGGTTAGTTGCCACTGGGGGGGTTGTTGGCGGGGGTGTGAAGTGGTGAGGGTGCCAATATTTAATGCCAACATCATTATTGTCACTCAATTATCTTATCTAGCAAAGGCTAATTAGGTTTAGAAAAAAAAAAATAAAATGAAAGATCGCAAGGATGGTGGTCCAGTCAATAAACCAATAATTTCTCCTTTCATAATAGTATTGAAACTGACTGAGATTGTAGGTTTGGTTTCTTTCTGACAATTTCCATTGACACTCTGCACATATACTGAAAGAGACTTCCACCTACGAGATGCATGGCATCGTCAGCAACATTTTGAGAGACTTGAGAAACAAGACATCGTGACCGGCCCCCGAACATGATTATCTCCCAGTAAAACATTGCCAAGCAATGCTACTTAAACCACAAAGTTAAATTACGCCATTTACTTCTTTACGTAATTGATCTGTAGCGAGCTGAGAGTGACAGAGAGACGTGCTGTGCATGGCTGTCATCTTCTCTCTGTGCGAAGAAACTTTACGAGTAGATAAGATCTTAATAAGTATGGAAATAAAGAAAATTGGGTTTATGAAGACGTCAAGTAATGAGAAAGAAAGAAAAGGAAAGAAAGAAAGACACAACTCTAATAATAATATCGAATGAAGCTACAAACTGAGCTGAGCAGAAATGGCACAAGAACCCTTCATTAGTGGTTGATTTGATTGAGTATACCTTAAGGCGGAGAAAAGCTAGTACACAAGGAATGGTATGGAACCGATACAACGCCAATTTTTCCAACGGCTTAACAGATCAAAGGGTGGCCCCAAAGGTAGGTTCGCATCGGGTTTTTGACGAAAAAATGCTCACGAGTGGTTAACAAATTTATCTTTGACTTTAAATTTTATTATATTTAAAATTAATAATTTAATATTTAAACGACATTAGTTTTGATTAATAAATAAATAAATAATATATTAATATTTATATAACTTTTTTTTTTATAAAATTTATCTTTTTTCCTTTTTTCTTTCGATAAAATCTGTTGAGTAAATACAAATCATTAACTCATCAGCAGCTAAGAATGATTTTATTTAAATATTAAATTTGAAAATCGGACATTTTGACAAAAATAAAAAAGAAAAAAGAAAACCCCGGTTAGGGCTGACCGAGTACAGGATAAGGTCGACAGTGGATCACGACCCAAGTAGGAGGAGGGCCCACAACTGGACTGCATTGGTGTACGATCAGTGGGTCCTACACAATTGGGTTCTGGGTTTGCGTGGTATTCGTCTCTCACCGTTACTTTCTATGGGCTAACAGCCCCTAGCAGCCGTTGGGTCCCCCGCCAGCCTTCAGAAATTACAAGAGAGCATAATCATTTCTCTATGGGCATTGATTTTTCTTTTTTTTCAATTAGGGTTTTATGCTTGACAAATTAGTTCAAAATTAAAGATTATGCTCACATGACTTAAACAGTATGTTAATTCTAATTCTAAGGCAAAGTCCAAATGGGTAATTAAGGCTATTAACTTGGATTAACAGCCTTAATTACAATTGATTTTTGCCTAAGTTTCAAGAATCAGGGACGTTTGAGCTGTAGGATAATGGCCTTGTATTAAAGAAAGTAATTAACAGTGGATTTGCAGGTTCTTTCAAATCCAATAATTGAATAATAAAAATAACATTAATATTTATGAAAATAATAAACAACGATAAGGTCAGATTGATGCCTACCTTTGTGGGGCCCAACAAAATGAGTACAATCACACGTGGCCTTTAAATAGCTTTAACTGCAAAGAATAATCATTGAAGAAAGCACAGCAACAAAACTGGGTCCCATGCTGATCTAATTCTAAATATTGGAATTACACTTTAGTCCCATTGTTTTGTAAAAATTCATTTTAATCACATATTTTGACTTTGTTATGAATATATTCGAAAAGTTTATTATTTCTCTCACTTTAGTCCCTAATATTTTGACCAACTTTATTTTAGTCCTTTCTTCTATCACTCTCCTTTCGTAAATTATGCTATATTATACATAGAAAATACTCTTTTATCTCTAAATTAATATAGAAAAACATTCACTTGCATCATTTATTACAATAATAAATAATTAAAATATTTATAAGTAAATTGATTAATAATTATTATTTTTTTAAATTAAAATTGGTGTAAAAATTATTTTTAAGTATCAATTCGATGCAAATTTTAACTAAATTAGTGTGATGAAATTAAATAAGAGCGTAAAAATAATTAAATTTAATTGTAAACGAAGGAAGTATAAATAATATTGTTTTAATTTATATATTTTAGATAAGTACAAATCTCTATTAAGCCTATAAAAGTACTAGATTCTATTTACTATGATACTGTAAAGTTATAAAATTTTGTTTCAGGAATTAAGGTGAGATATACTTGAACATTAGGAAGCCCTTTTTTTTTTTTCCACAATAGTGTCAAATTAGGTGACTAAAGTGTCACTTTTGAAACATTAGGGACTAAAGTAGAATTCTCCCCATTCTAAATCGTGCCTGCTAAACAAATGTTAAGGCCAATAATTACACTAAATTTTCGCATTTAAGTGCACATAGATTTTATTTTACAAAAAAAAAAAAAAACCCTACCCAAGGTTAATCCCAATACTCTCTCCTCTTATTTAAGCTAAAATTGGAGAAGATAGTACTCTCGATTCTCTGCAGTCTCTCATTTTTAAATTAAGGGGTGACATCTGCATGGACCATTTCCCTCAAGTTTGTGCGTTAATATTGTGGCTTCAGCAGTGCGCAGATTGTGCAGTGAAACAGTCTTGAGCATCGCAAGACAGACCAAGGAAGTTAGGACAAAATATCATAAAATTGTACTAATTAGTAAAGGGAAAAGCTCCTTCTGTAATCGAAAAAGGACAAAAAAATCAATCCATTTTTGCATTACAAGGTAAGATTATAATAACAATGCAGGTATTTGTGGATAATACTGCTATTGGTTGTGCTTGGGCCATTATGTCAAATTAAAACCGATGATTTTCATGCAACACGACGCTTTCTCTCCTTAAAAGACAAACCTTGTAACGCAACTCTGCCTCTGTTTTAAGTTTTAAAAGTTATTAATCTCTTAGCCTTTCTCCCTCTGCCTATATCTCTTGGCAAAGTTATGAATTTGCGACCGTTTGCAGAAACTGAGTTGACAGAGTGAAATTTTGGGAGCATCAAAGAAAGTAAAAGCTCGGAGAGAAAGAGAGAGAGAATAGCTTGTCTTGTATTTACTCATGGTGATGATGTTTTTTTTCTCTTTTTTATAGGGAGTAGCAAAACAACTTGTACCGTTTTTGCCTGAATTTCGCAGTAGGGTATATAGATATCGCAGTTCTTTTACTGTAAACTGCCAGAATTGTTCTTCATGTTTGCAGTTAAATCATATGACTCGCATGCTTGTTATCATGATGATAGGAATTGATTTCTGTTCTTGTTGAAGGAATAACAACAGCGAAAACGAAGAAACAAGACGAGAAAAACCAGTTTTATTCACTTGTTTTTTAGTGTTCTCAGACAAGGAGGCTACAGAGATTTAGGAGGCATTTCAACTTCCCAGACTGTGTGTGAGAGAGAGAGAGAGAGTGGCGTCAGTTTCCTTTTTATTTTTCCTTCTTTTTTTTTTCTGGGTTTCTGTGTATGATAGATACTCATTTCCAGTAGGAGCTTTCGGATTTGTTTTTTCTTCTCCAAGTTTTAAACCGTCAAACTTCAGAGGTTTTCTATTTTGGCGACTCTTATCTCCTGCAGAAAATCACGGGGACCTCTGAGTAGTATTGAGCTTACCATTGTGGTGGGTTTATGTCAATTTTGTTTATTCACTTGTTTTCTTCCCTTATTACTCCGCGAACTGAAATTAATTTACATCTGTATTTGCTGTTTTTGCAGTGAAATCGAGTGATAATTAATCATCTGATATTGAGGTTACACAAACAGTAATGCTGAGGAATCGATCAAGAGCAATGACTAGCAATCAAGCTTTTATGGCTGATCACAGCTCTCAATCATGCCAAGCACGCAACTACAAGAAAAGACCAGTTCAATCTTTCTTTGGATCTTCAAGATTTAAAGCTTTCACAACCAAGATTCTCGCTGAAACAACTGAGATTGCTGTGATAAATCCAACTTCCATACTCGAGACTATATCCGTTTCTCCTTTTGGTAACCCCTTCTGGGATGACATAAACCCACCAAAGTCTCCTAAACTTTTGGCAGAAAGCAAACATTCATGGGAAAATTTAGGCTTTAAAGGCATCGGTCTAGCTCTTGTTGACGGGTTGACTGATAAAACCATTGAAGAGAATTCTTCTTCTATGCCAAATAACAAAGTTTTCTTTGGAACCAAGCTTAGAGTTCAAGTTTCACCCTTGCCTTCGTCTAATCTTTCTCCAACTCAATCTCCAAAATCTCCAGCTGATTTTGGCATTAAGACCAGGAATTCGCAATTATCACCATCTGTGTCAGCCAATTCTGGCACCCAAACAAATGATCCTCCTAAAGCATGCACAGACTGTCTCTCTGCGAGTGAAATTGAGCATTCTGAGGATTACACACGTGTGATATCTCATGGGCCTAATCCAAAAATTACCCATATTTTTGATAACTGCATTATAGAGAGCTACTGTTCTTCACCGGATAAGTCTAACTCTGCATCAGAGAATTTCCTCAGCTTTTGCTACACCTGCAAGAATACTCTTGAACAGAAAAATGACATTTACATTTACAGGTTCAACTCATTTTCTCTTTTTGAGATGCAACTTTGCAAAATATAATGTCATGATGAACAAATATTTCAAGTAGAAGATTTTGATAGATTGCTGCAAATAAACTTTCTAACTTTAGTTCAATATGAACCTCATGGTTCTCCATTAATTTATCCATGCACGATCCCCACCTTCTGTCCTCTTCATTGATTGAGCTTGAATTGTGTCTGTAAATGCATGTTTTTCCTATTCGATTTGATAACCTATTTTTTCCTGGTTAGTTTGCTTAGTTTGATTAATAAGATTCCAGCAAATGCATGCCTTCATATATTTATTATCTTTATCATAGGATCACAGTAATCTTAAATACACAGGTTCGTGCTATAAAGCAATAGAAAACTTATTTATTCTATGACTATGCTTTAGTTGGCTTTTAATTATGATCGATACTAATTCAGAGCCTAATTGTGATACCGCAGAGGTGATAAAGCCTTTTGCAGTCAAGAATGCCGTTACAAAGAAATGCTGCTAGATGATGAAGTGGAGAATGAATAAATTCAACGATGCCTATAGGATTACTTGTTCTTCATTCCTTCCATCCCCAAGTGATCTCTTAAAAGTTTGTCATCTCCACAGGCCGCAACAACAATTTTCTCATCATCATGATCAGACAAAGAATGACTGATTCTAGGGACCATATGTTGCATCATTTTTCCTCACCCAGCAGATAAAGATAAGAGAGGATGAGATGATTTGATTTCGTTTCCATAAAATTGAGTATGATTGCTTCTTTCTTTCTGGGTTTTACCCATAGATTTTGGCTTCTGCAGCTGATGATAATGATGATGATGTATGATTGAAAACTTTGCCTGCACAAGTTATTGTCATACATATATATAAATAATTATAGAAGGGGCCAATCATTTCTCATGAAGATTCATTATTTTCAATTTGTATGTCTTATCCAATCTGCTTGTACCCATATTTGTCTATTATGGAGTGTACATTTCTCTGTTAATAGTAATATTTTTAAATATTTTTATAAAAATTTATAAAATTACGTATAAATATAATTTTTTATAAAAATATTAAAAAATATTTTT
>CP135542.1:969547-1014052 GCA_032402905.1 Khaya senegalensis | reverse complement strand
ATATAAAATTATTTTAGTTGTTGTAAAATATTTTTATATTTAATTTAATAATAAAAATAATTAAATAATTATAAAAATATGTTATAATAGTTAAAATATTTTAAATATATATATATATATATATGTATGTATTTTACAATGAAAGTTATGATATCTAGAACTGAGTATTTCTAGGAAATAAATACAAACTTGCCAGACATTAGTAAGCAGTGGGTCGGAAATTTGACAAGTATCCAAGACAAAAATTAATTTAATTTATTTGTTTCACCTTTCATATATGAATTTTATGTGGTGCCAAACAGGGACCAAGAAGAATTAAATGGCTGTCAAATTATAAAATGTTTTTGACTGGCATACGTTTGCTGTAAGTCACAAGGGAGAATATGTGATGTAATGATCGCTAATTAACAGTGAAGTGATTTGTGCAAACTTCAGAATATATTTGCCTAGAAGATAACCTCAAGTCATAAACCAATGGCTACAGAGCCTGTTTTTAAATGGGTACAAGTCCTATGAATTAGCTACCATTACAAGGATCATATTCTCAGCAGCATGCGCCAGAATCAGTATATACTTCTATGTAATTAGGAACGCACAGTGCCCCCCACCCCACCCCCCTAAAAAAAACATGAAATACACAACCCAAACTGCCGAAGGGAAACCGATTCCATGCAAAGTCATAATTTGTATCACTTAAAATGCATTGTCGCAACATGTAATCCGTGAATCCAAGAGCAATTAACTCTTTTGCCTCTGTACAAAGTTGTAAAACCATGTCTTTCGAATTCTTCAGACGATTGTTATAGACAATAATTTTACATAACATCTCAGCAGCAGACACCACTTGTCAACGAATTTGCTCTCATTACATTAAACAAAACAAGCTAACATTCCAAGAATAAGCTACATTTCTCACTCATTTCTCTGCAATTTGTCATCTTCCCCATTACTCGAAGCAAACTAGCCCAGAGACCAGAGTCGTCATCTGCTGTTCATTGCGAACCAACACGCTACTCTATCAAGTATTTATTGCTAATGAATATCACATTACATATTGCCATGCTGAGAATCAATAGCAAATGGGGTTTTTAAGATCACACAACAGAACAATTGAAGGCAAGTAACTAACTTTTTGAAGAAATCCCAGAATTCAGGTTATAGACAGGGAATCCAAGAAATTCATTCAAATTCCTAAAATAGGGCAATCAATGTGCAAATCACATTAAGATTGATTCATCAAACATCACAACATTGGATAAAGCAGCAAACTTCCATACAAAAACCAACTACAAACAGCACAAAGCACTAAACAAACGGTGACTTTGAGAAGTGAGAACATAACACAAGTAAGAAACTGAATGCAGTCCGCACTACATACTGACTTAATCCACTGATCCAAGGAACTCCTAGTAAAAGAACAGCAAGACAAAAAGTCTTCCCCATTAAGAAAAAGGTGACGAGACACACAAACAAATATAGTTCCTTGCAATACTGACATATAAACTGCATATGGCTCCTTCCAAGACTGAGACAGAACTACATATGATTCCTTCTAGGACTGACTGACAAGACTGTATCTACACAAGTCCACAACCACGTCCGAGTTCTGTGAAAGTCTCTCCAACACTTGTCAAAAGGGTAACCTGGAACAAAGGCATTGAGCAAAAATCAATATCGTTAATTAACACTCTTATGAGAATTATTGTTTACTAGGGCATTAAGAATTAAGACTTGGAATATCATTACCTTGTGGACGGCTTGGCATCTGTCAACGATCCCCGTGGATACTATGCCTTTCAATGACAAAAAATGAGTGGTGTTTCCACTCAGAAGAAGAAACTAATTGGGTTACAACAGGATAGAGCAACAGGGATTAAGCTTAAATTAAGGAGCAGAAGTGGCAAATGACTACTTTCACTTCCCCTTCCCACTTTTCCCTCAAAAAACGCGAAAAGATGGTGAAGATGAAGAAACTGATATGCAAAGGAGTCAGATTCTAACTAAAGGAGATATATGTAAGAAATGGTGAGTATACAGAGGAAGAGATGCTTGATTGTTGGACATCCAATTCAGGAAATGTTTTACCAAGGAAAACCAAGAAAAACAACTACAAGATAAGGATTATCTGTGCTGCCAATTGAGGCAATGGTGAACTAAGAAAAGAGACTAATGATCTGATACAAAAGCTTTGAAACTGAAAACAAGAGAATAGAGATGAATAACGAGAATAAACAGCAACCTAAGGAGTTTATGAGTAGGGTAGTCTAATCCAGATTTACTGTAAGTACAAGGTATCAGCCACTGCAGGCCTAAGCTCTACCTAAGTTGGTGATTAGTGAGAATCAACAATTCTATTCTATGAAGAGATTATACTGAGAACTGAAAATTAAAAACCCAAAAACTAAAAAAGATGTAACTTCCTTCATGTCCTGTAGCTTCGAAAGTAGTTAATTACTCCATCCCATGCCAAATAAGATTGCAGGCATGCGTCTGCCTCAAAAACATGTCCTTTGTATGCTTAACTTCCCTTCTGCATCCCATTCAAGTCAACTTCTATCGGTGTCACCATGCCCATATTATATAAACCTTGCAAAACTCCGTATCAATCCTCAATGGAAAATCCGGAGATTATTGACCCACCAAAGCCACAACAATTCTTGCTGCACCACCACTCGTTTTTGACCCACCAGAGCCATGACAGTCACTTGCCTCACCGCCACAATAAGTAAACCCATGCAACCTCATACAGACTTAACGGTAGAAACCAAACAAAATGCTAAAGAAACGACCCAATACCAGCTCACACTACACACTCTACTTTTTTATTTCGCTGACTAAATATACAATCTAACACTAACCAAATGTCAAACTAAATCTATTTACAGGAGAATACCAAGCTCCTCCTACTTCATTCATCTGCACTGTCAAGATTGAGAATGCGACGCAGAGTCTTGGTCGCTGAGTCAGCACTGAGAAACATATCTCTAGTAACACCAATATGCTCCCTAGTAGGTGACGCTGGTGCAGATTTAGCAATAGGGTAAGGCATTTCAATAACGGAGCCATCATCACGCACTGGCAAATCAAGTGATACAGTGCGTTTTGGCCGCATAGAAAATTTGGGAATCGGCAAAGAACTCGGTGGTGGCGAGTTGGAATAAGCTGGCCCAGCCCACAGTTCAGAGTAAGGGTAAGTATCAAATTCACAGGAGAATTTTTCATTGAAAGATCTCTCAATTTTCTGGGTTTTGATGTTAATGGCAATTGGGTTGCTTTTAAGAGAAGCGGTTGACTTTGTTCTGCTATCAAAAGATTGAGAACGAAGGCTAACACTGGGTGATGGTGTTTTGGGTGAAGACGGAAACGAAACATATGAAGCAGATCGCTCGGTTATAGGAGCAGACAAAGTTTTAACAGGGGTTGGGAGTATACCTGCTCCTGATTCGAAAGCTCTGCAGTTAATATCTCTGAAATTTCTTGATGGTGATGGACTGAATCGAGCCGGGCCATTTGGCTTGACTCTACCGTAATACTGATTCTTATGTTGAGCAACAACAACGAGAGTCTCCATTAGTGAGTCAACAACTCGTTCCGAGTTACGCCGATTCTATGAAATAGCACAGTTGATCCACCACAAAAGGTCACAACTTTAAGCCTCGGATTGTACGTAAAGCACAGCAACTACCAGATGATGATCTTCTCCATGACAGATCCAATACGAACATTGATTCAACACAAATCCCTACAGTTAATTACCAGATATTCCTACAAGCATAAATCAAGAACCTTTTGAACAAAAAATAAAATAAAATTTATAAACAAAAAATGAGACAAATGATCGAAAAATAAAACAGCAAAAACCTAACAGGTAAATCGAGAGACTATATAAGAGTTCAAACATCATTTTCCAAGGAAAGTAACTGAGAAAATACCTGAAACTGAGAGAGTTTTCACAGTAACAAAGTGGTGGTGAAGATCTATGCGGAGAGATTGTTAGATCTAAGAGTAAGTGCGGGTATGTTGCCGTTCTATCAGCTTCTGATATTTGTTCTTATTTATTTATTTGGGGATTTTAAATTGCCATGGAAATGGAGATGAGAAATCCACGGATCTGAAATGCACATCACTCACACTGTATTTAAATATCGTACAGGTTACTGCGTGAATCTTGTCACCGTGGGTAGGGAAATCGGCTTGGTCTTTAAGAGATTTACGAAAATAACATTTTCAATCGTTGACGAGGATGGTTGACTTTTGACTATGACTTATTTTTGATAAATAATAATAACAATAATAATAAGAGAAAATTAATAAATTTAAAATTGATTAAGTAGGGGTGTTGCTTGTATATTTAATTAAGAAATATAATTATTATGATTTCACTAATATAGGAAAATATAATATTATTTTAATTATTTTATTATTTTTATTAATTAATTAAGAATTTTAATTAATATTAATATTAAGTGTATTTTTAATTAATTTTTTAAAAATTTATATATATATATATTATTTCACTCCATCTCGAGGATTTTATACAAATAAATACTTGATTTGTTTTAAAAAGAAAAATAAATCTTGATGTGATTATTCAACCTTTTTATTAAGACAAGAGTGTGAACTTTTTTTTTTGAAATTGTAATAAAATTATGGCAAATCCATAGGTGAAAAATAGTTTGAGGGGCAGTTTCGGAAACTGAGGGACCAGAAATGTCGGGTCCATAAGGCAATGGAACAGGCTGGGTGGTCCTAAGCATCCGGACAAAAGCATTGTTGGAACGTAGTGTGGGTAAGGTAAAGGTTCAGATACTAACACCATTCACGCACTGACACGTGTCCACTGACGGAGGAGCTCAACTAGGTATACATCCAACGGTCCACATCATTGATGACAGGTCAGAGAAAAAAGCGAGCGTGGGGCCCCGGGTTGGGTTCTTTGCTTGGCGGGCTTAAAAGGTGAAAAGCTTTTTTATTCAACTTTATTTCGCACTCGAAACCGAACCGAACCGAACCGAACCGAACCGAGCCAAACATCGCCTTCTCGAATAAGTCGATTCTAACCTTATCGCTTGTTAGAAGGGTAAAAATTTATTACCATAAAAATGTAACAGTAACAAAGATTTGCTCAAGAGATTCACCCTAAAAAAATAAAGAAATTTTGACTAAATAATAAAATATAAATAAATACACTTTTTATTATAAAACATTATATTCATATTTTTTTTTTTAACGTTATGCGTCTTCAATTTTATATAAATTATTTAATTTTATATTTTTATTTTTTTAAAATTATTAAATTTTACATGAGATTATCAATATATAAAGTAATTAAGATTGGTAAAGAATTAACATCAAATGATAAACATATTAAACTTAAGTTTTATTTAATTCATAATGACATAATCTATGTATGAGTTGTCGGACAAGCTGGTAATTTTAATTACAATTATTTACCTTTTTACTACAAAATAATAATAATAATAATAATAATAATAATAATAATAATAATAATAATAATAAAAGGTACTTTGGAAAAGAGGACGAAATTTTAATAATGGCTGCTGATATTCGTCAAACAATGTTTTGATTCTTTGAATGCAAATGAGAGAGAAAGAAAGCATTTATTTTATTACATTCTGTTCTGTTTTGGCAAGGAATACGACATTATGCATTATCAAAAAAGGACAAGATCTTCTTGGTAAGATTCAAATAATTAATAATTAATCAATATCTTTACATAATAATAATAATAATAATAATACTTCAATTACTTAATACTTTGGCACATGATGAAGGCTTCGTTTCATTATTTTATTTTATTTTGACTGCCTTTAGTTTTTGTTACCTCACTGTCATGTGTTATTCCACTCACTCGATGAGTTTGACCGGTCAATCCAGGAAAATGCAAAGCATTCAACTGTGTTTGCTGGTCTATATCCAGGTAAGTCACTGAGAACTGTATTTGAAGCATGTGTAACGTGCCAGTTTATTCTACCAGTCAGTATTTACTTTCGTGCGCCACCCCAATTCCTAATTGTCTTCCTCGCCATTATTAGTGCTGTCTCAACAACCGAGCAATTTCCTTGTCAAGTAATTGTGTCTGAGCTTTCCAGGTGGGTAAATGGATCTCTTATTCTTTCCTTTTCTTTTTCCAGAAGCTTGGGTGCCAGGCTGCCACCTGCACAAGTTTTGTTCAGTGCATGTACTGATTCAGAGAAAACCAATCCAGTTTGACATTTGTTGAATATCTTCACCCTTTCTCAAATCTCACTTTGACAAGAAAAGATAGTGAAAGACAAATTCTAGGCACAGAGGTTGGTTTGGACTTCGCATGGAGGACTTGGGCCAGCTCAACCAGGAGAAAGCCCGAACTGTCCAGCACAGCAACTGCAACATCATACAAATGCATTGCACTGAAACATGAACACCCATGTGGCAAATTGGGCATGGATCGTGAAGTCCAAATCAACATCATCGCACTTACTTTTGTAAGTGGACATATGACGCGAACAGAAAGCAGATTCATCCCAAATACAGAGGTTATTTTTATTCCAAAGAGAAAGTGACAGGTTCCATCTTTATCCTACACCGAAAGGGAACAACATTTTCCGCAGGAGAGAGTCGGTTTGCATATTTTATATTACCATGTATTGTTATCCTAGTCCGAACCAAATTCCAAGACCAGCAGCTAACTAGCCAATGAAAAATTTTATCTTCTATGCAGAAAGGATTCTTAATTTCTTGAGTCTTCATTAACGATCAAATTCAAACCCTACAATGAAGGTCCACCCTGCTGGCCCAAAGAAGCTCCAAAGGCTTCCTCACGTGTTTGCCAAAGTTCTTCAACTTCCTTTTCGCTCAGACACCGAAATTTCTGTCCAAGAAACCTCTGAGTTTTTTCTTTTCACGGCCGTCGCCGACGATATGAAGGACAATCTCCGTGTCCACGCTATTGAGATATGTCCCGGGGTGACAAAGTTTGTGATCAGAGAATTAGACGGTGGTGATTTTTTATTAGATGATGTTGAGCTTGATTTGTGGCGATTTCGTCTTCCAGCTTCCACGCGGCCGGATATGGCGACTGCTAGGTGTTGTGCTGGGGAATTGGTTGTTACCGTTCCAAAGAGTTTGAGCTTGGAAGATACTGAGGAAGGAAGAACTGGGAATTGTATTAATGAAGAGAATAAGAGACTCGTGCTCGTGAAGTGATTGTATTTCTTTAATCTAGATCGTATGAAAGTTAAATTCTCAAATGGGTTGTCAAGCGGACGATTGATCATGCTTTTTTCAATCAATTAAAGAAATATTAACAGCAATAGAGTTGTATGTTTGAGGATTGTCTGAATGAATCTGGTTCTTGCTTAATTATTTTGTCAGAAGCCTGAATATTCATCCTGGTTGATGTATGCGCACGCACATGCACTGCATGGATATCGAACCACTGATGTTTTGTTGTTTGGCCAGAACTTGCATAAAGCTAATTTCCCCTTCCGATATCAGCTCATACAAGATGCTATGCCAAGGAAAACTTCAAAGTTGAATGGGACTCGCACCTCTCTGTCCTTATTACATGTCTAATTAGCTTTATTACGGAGGAGGTAACAAAATAATGAGGATATTTATACCATAAGGCATGCGTGGCCTCTCGTTTTTTCATGCCATTTTTTGCCGTAATTTAGAGGGCAGATAATCTTAAAAGTCCTAGCCTAACAATTTTATTGCCCCTATTGTGCATATATGGCATCAATATGATGGTACTTTCCATTTGCTTATTGTTCTTTGTGTTGTTTTGATCCGATAAGACGAGTGGTTGAAGTGACAGAGGTGGGCTCTATAGGGTATTGAACTTGTTATGTTTGCCTCCTTCGCCTTGTGCGTGCCACAGCAAATTAGTGGAATCCTCGCTGTCGATTTGACAAGTGATGGGAATGGTACCTTAAGTCATGTGAAAGGGTGGAAAGGAGCTCCACATTCACCTCGAAGAATCTTATTGTTCTCTTTCAACATTCATTTCTTTTTGAAAAGGTAAATTCTTCACCATGGCAAATCAAATTCCAACAAGGAAAGCACAAAATTAGGGCATGGATGAAATTACAAGTTTTTCAGTATAACTATCTAAATTTTTTATTGTACCTCATTTTTTATTTTTAATATATAAAAATTTAATAAACATAACTAAAAATTTAAAAATTATAATTAAAAAATAAAAAAATTCACGCAAAAATTTTAATGATTATATTGTATAATTTTCTCTATACATTTTAAATCATTATAATAAAAAATAATTATATCACTTACGTCATACATTATAAATTTAAATTTATCATCTACATTTTACCTAAAATCAATTAAGAAATTATAGAAAATTATTATAATTTACAAGTGCATTGAATAAGTTGTTAAAAGTATTATGGATACCATATTACTTATGTTGTTGTGAATAATTATTTTAACTATACATTCTATGGTGCAATAATGGTAGGTTATTGATTTTCATTAGTCTATTATTACAAATTGTGAATGATAATTATGGTTGAGGGAAAGTTGTAATTATAATATAATATGATATTTTAAAAGAAGTCTATATATAATGTAACTATTACATATTTTAACAACCATAAAATTTATCAAAAATAAATAAGGTTAATTTCATAACTCTAAACTTAAGTAATCTAATATTTATAATATATATATTTATGTATGGGACGGTGGTAAGTATCATTGTTTCAAAAAAAGGAAGTCAAAAGTTTAAGTATTTTGAAGGTGATACAATAGTAGCTCCTAAAGCATTTTCAAGCATTAACAAATCTGAACCAAAAATTATATGATGAACCGGTAATTGAGGATCAATTGATGCAACTTTAACTTCTACAATTACTTTATCTGTATTGTAGCAATACAATAAACAATAATTTACATCTAGCACTTTTAATATAGTCATTTTGGAAGGTGACATCAAGTTACAACTACACCATAATCAAAGAAATAGTTTCTGAAATGTTGTTTGTTCTAATGATATCTTATCCTGACTCATTGATGTTGGAGACTGTATACAGTAAGTAGATACACAAGAAAATTATATTACATCACATAACACCACATCGCGTTCAAATGGCAGAAAATTGAGGTTGTCTGAGACATCATTTGCCAACCTGTTTCTATTTTTCAAATCCAACCAAACGAACTACGTGTTTGTGTGCGTGTGTATACAAACTATTGAAACCCTACAGATCTATAAAACTATTCTTCTTTCACAACCTATCATAACTTCTTGACAAACCCGATATGCGCACCACTTCCGGAGGAGTGGCGGCTTCCATGGCCGCAGCAGCCAGACTTAATCAAAATAAATGAGAGAGATTCCGCAGGCAAATGATACACACACACACACATATATATGGGCTCCGGTGAGGTGTTATAGCTTTGTAACAAAGCTAATAAGCCGTATGCGAGTTTGCTTATGCTGTGTCCTAATATAGAAGCTTGTAATCCTTTTCTCCTGATAGTTGCTTACAATGTAATAACTTGAATAATTGACAATTTATAAACTCTTAAATCTTTAATTAAGAGGATTTCAGTCAGACAAGGTCAACGTCTGTGCCAACAATAAAGAAAGTATTTGTTGCTGAATGAGAATGCAAATAATAATATTGATACTCGACACTCAACGGAATAGTATTATATAATATGAATCCAATAATGTCACACACTGCTAGCTGCTTGAATATGGTTGGACGTACTAGAGGATGGTGGTAGAGAGAAGTTTCACTGACATATACGATTTGGCTGGCTTTATGTGCAGAGAGGCCGGCAAAGACAAATTGCTACAGCTCATCTGTAAGATCTGGTATGCTACCTGATCAAGAAGATGCTCTGATTTGGCATGCAGTAGTAGCAAAACTGCCATTTTCCTTGTAATCTCCTTGTGCTTCCTTCTCAATCAGTTCCTACCACATGAGAATTGTGCGTCAAGTGCCTCTTCTCTTTCTTTTTTCTTTATTTTATTTTACATTAATTAAATCATCCAACGTAATTCTACCATGCATGCACAGACTTTCTTGACCGTCTACTCCTACTACTCAACTGGGTTGTGATCAGTGACCACGTGTATGTCTGTTTCTGAAATACCTTGATGCTGGAAGTGTTTAAAAATTGTGTACTTCCTTCAGCCAAGGGCGTGCTCGTGGGGTGATTCGAACTGGAAGCAGCCTTAATTCAAAAGGGATCGAGGTTCGTTAATCATGCATAAGAGTTAAATGTTAATGCAGCAGGGTGATGTTGATCTCTCACACACAAAGTTTTGTTCTCTGAAGTGGTCACGCAGCACTGTTGTAAAGCTGCAGTTTTCTTCATTCCAAGAAAACTACAAATCTTGTACCAATTTCACTTTTCAGAATGGTCCTAAATACTTGTATATGCATAAGAAACTGATACATTCCCAACTTGACCACAAATTTCAGTTGGTCACCAACAGATAGAGATCCAGCTGGGGCAGAAATATTGCCAGTATTTAAACCACTAGATATCTAAGTACATATATAATAGTAGAATCAATGTCTTTAATAGAAATGTGATAGGAGGAAAGAATATTCTTCATTATTTCTAGAGGCTAATTTGGAAATTGAAATCACAGTTGATTTTCTTGCAAACCAAGCAGGGATGATGCGTATAGTATAATTTCCGGAAATGTGTTGGTGGTTTGAGGCTTACAAATAAACAGAAGCAAAGTCTTTGTTGGATGGTGAACCCCACCATGTGCATGGTGCGACCATCCATGGAGCCACCTGACTATTACTCTCTCGCTTTAGCTATTCGATTTACGTGTACTCATGCGAATTATATAGCAAAGAAGAAATATACAAAATTATAATTGTACCTTTTAATTTCTTTACGTATCAATGATCAAGTAATCAATGTCAATTACAATATTTGTGCACTTTCTACCATTATAGTTGTTGCAGCTAACCCTAAACCCTAGGACAATAAAATTGAGAGCTTTAACTTAAGTACCTTTCATACTGGTTTGGAAGATTAGTTTACATACTTGATAATGCAATTTGAGTGACCCCCCATTGCAAGATTCCTCTATCCTCTACCTGCATGCTCTTGCCGATGGCAATGCCAGCTAGCCAATAAAAACCTTACTACATATCAATTTCA
This sequence comes from Khaya senegalensis, assembly GCA_032402905.1. Classification (NCBI taxonomy): domain Eukaryota; kingdom Viridiplantae; phylum Streptophyta; class Magnoliopsida; order Sapindales; family Meliaceae; genus Khaya; species Khaya senegalensis. Next base: position 1,002,892 of record CP135542.1, on the reverse strand, counting down.
ACTCCCCCCAAACCACAACACTTCTCACTAATATTCCAGATGAACTCTTAATATGATTATTTCCTCAGCGGAAATGACTGTAATGCAACTGTGGACTGAATCCTGATTTATCTAGACTAAAAATTGCAAGTAGTGGGACCTAGTACAGAGACAAGAGATCTTAATAAAGCGATAACATAATTGCAGCCATCTGATCTATCACTTTCTCATATGATGATGATCATCAGTTTTGAACTGACTGTGACCACTCTTTTTCGATTTATCAAATTGTGCATATTTTCCAGCTCACAGAACCACAAAAATGCCTCTGTGCGGATACTCCCACCCCTTTGCATGTGCCGCTTACTTACAGCCTAAACATAGTTTGCGTCTTCGTATCAATCAAAACCATTTGCATCTTCTCTCTCTTACGCGCTCATAACTGCGTACAATTCGATATCCAATCACACCGTCCAATAATGCTTGGTTGATCTACATATGGGTACAACTTAACCTAGTGTTGATTGTTGAACCTCATGATCAGCGCGTGTGATCAACTTGCATTACATAGAGACCGAAATTGATTTTCCTGACTATCTTAAATTAGTCCAGTTTACACAGCCTTTTACGGCTGTCCAGTCGGCCTTGGACCCAAAACTACAAGAATTATCAACCTTCATATACTCTCTCTTCAGTCTTCACATAAATAGACCTTCTTCTTCAAATTCTTCCTTCTCAATATATCTCTCTCTGTTATTCTTGCAAGATCACAGCAAGAAAGAGAAAAAAAAATGCCAAGCACACTTGGAAAAAACCTCCATATTTGCTTTACGAAGATTAGTTGTCCACTCAGCCCTCAATCGTCTCCTGCCCCACTTAACCCAGATGATCGCAGCCATCCATTTCCTTCCACTAATTCGTCAAACTTGTTCAAAAACTTTAACTCTCTTTACGATTACAACACCTTTGACTCCATTTCCAAATCCTCCACTCTTTCCTCCGAACCCGACTCCGATTCTGAACCCGACTTCGCCACCGTTTTTGCTTCACAACGCTTCTTCTTCAGTTCCCCGGGTCGCTCTAATTCTATCATTGAATCTACACTGTCCGTTGCCACCCCAGAATCTTCTGATACACCAGTTAGTGTCAGTACCGTGGATCCGTCGAATCAATCATCAAATAGTTTCTCCCAAGAATCAATGCCGTCCTGCAATTCTACCAGCTGTATTAAAGATAGTGTAGCGGTCCCCACCGACTCGCCGGATCCATACAAGGACTTCAGGCGATCCATGCAGGAAATGGTGGAGGCACGTGGCTTGGTTGACGTCAAAGCCAACTGGGATTATTTGCATGAGCTTCTCCTGTGTTATCTTGCATTAAATCCCAAGAGCACACACAAGTTTATTATCAGTGCTTTTGCTGATCTTGTTATCACTCTCATGTCGCACCAGAAGACGGAGAGTGGCCACCGTTAACCTGAGCATACCGCCGACGCCGGTGGATGTCGGATTTCGGGGTAGTGCAAGTAATGTGTAATATCATCAATCGGTTGTCTGTTGTGAGGTAATGATTGTCTAATCTTTCGTTACATGTAATTTGGCAATACATGATACATGTGGGGAAACTATAAATTTGGTCCCTTTGTTTTGTCTTTCTATGATATCACCTTATCCTTTACACTCCTCTGGCTCTTGTTTCAAAGCTATCGGCGAATTATTTGTTTTCTTCTGAGCTTTGATTTTTCTCGGTCAATTACTCTCGTGGTGTATATACGGTCGGAATTATTTCTGCTCATTAATTCAGACCCTTTTATTTTGTCGACAGTTTGGTCGGAAATTTTCTACGGCCTGAAGTTTGATTGCTTGAGGCTACCTAGCAACATGTGTTTCCTTAACGGTGTTTATTATATATATATATATATATGGCAAACGAATGAGACACGCAGTTTTCCATTAATATTGTTCAATCTCAATTGCCTTTTGCACCGGCTTCTTTCCATCTACGAAACACAGCGAGTGTCCACCCATGGTTTCTGAGAAGCTAATTAAGACCCAAAGTACTGTATATATCATCCATATTTGATTAACGTGAAGTGATATATTATTAATATTCGATGGGTTTGGTTGCACTTATATGAATACTTTAATGGGGTTACTGAAAGACAATTATGAAACATAATTTTAACGAGAAGAATCGTTGTCTTTTACTGTTTTACATGTGAGGTTAAGATGAAGCCAAATTTGTATCGATTAACAAAGCAAAAGAATCACTGTTTTATCTACAGTTGTTTGGAAAGAAAACTTGCGTGCTGACAGTATGTATTAAATGAGGCCAAATTGAAATTAATTAAAAAAAAAAAAAAGTACTGCCAAGCAAAGACAGGACCGGGAATCTTGATTTTGTCCTTTATTTTTTGTCAAATAATCTTGGCTACAGAGACTTGGGATTAGGGTTGAGATGGTGATGGGATGGGAACAAGCCGCGCACAAGATTCAGTGATGGGTAGATGCCAATGATAATGACTTGTTTCTGAGCAACTTGATCATATTAGTTATCAGCAAGTGTAATGGGTGGGGTCACTCACTACTTGATGATTATCAGAGAGATCAGATGAGATGTGAGTGAGTTCATGGTGGCATGTTGCGGCAGAATTTGAGTAATTTTGTTGCAGTTGAATTTCCTGTCCCTGATTAAATAAATGCTTGGTTGGGTTGTTATTATCAGTCAGGATTTCTTTCTTAAGCTGCTCACTGACAGTAGCAGGACTGCCCAACACCCGTAAACGAAAGTTAATTGCTTACAGTCGATGCAACTAAAGAAAGAAGGGGACGTTTGAATTGCAACAGAACTAAGGTAAGAAACACGACTTCCTATCCATGTTTTTGCAGCTTCTTGGGCTACGTGTGGCCTTGCCTGGCACGCTAGGCCTGGGGTTGGGCGGGACTGTCTCTGCAGCAGACGGGCCATAAATTTAATTACTAGGCCCAATCATAATGGGCCTGTGCCATCCAATAATTAATTAATCAATTAATTGATTTTAAGTTTTCTTGATAAGCCAAGTGTTTAGTGTGTTGTCACAAATATCACATTAAATAAGAATAAGGAATATAAAAATTTATAAAGGTAGGACACTACACACTCTAATGGACATATTTTTTGGGGAGAAGGTAATGGCTCAGTTCATAACAAAGTGATATTAAAGTCAAACACATTCTGACTTTGATGTCTCAACCAAATACCCACGCATAATGATCGCGTCCATGAAGGGTCTATAAGTCTCAAGGTAGAGTCGAATGGGTATGTAGGGAGTCTCACTCTGATGAGGGCGTCACAGGATTGGGTGGGGGAGAATGTCATAAATCCCACATTGAATAAGAATGAGGGGTTATAAAGGTTTATAAGGGTAGAGTACTGCACACCCTAAGAATGTGTTTATTTTTTAGAAAATAAAAGGAAAAGGAAAGGAAAGGAAAGGAAAATAGGGGGTAAGTTGAATTATCTTGTTTGTTTTTATAAAAATTGATGGAAAGTAAAGGAAAGAGGATTTCTCTTTTCTTAAAGTAAAGAAATATAAATTTTTTTATAATTAGTGAAGTATCCATATTTTAAAAGTAAAAAATATAGTATTTTACAGTTTTATCCTTATTAAAATATTAAATTTTAATTTTACCCTTATATAAATTTAACTATATGAATATTTATTTTTATTACAAATTTATTTTATTTTAAAAATTAAAATATTTATTTTTTATTTTTAATTTTTGATAATAAATTATTAAATATGCTAGTTATCTAATATTAAAATTTTAAGAATAAATTAATTATATATGAATATAAAATTAATAAATAATTATTNATATGGTAATATTAAGAGGCAAGAAATAGCAATGAAACCATAAAAGTTTATATATATATATATATAAATGGTAATTCACATATAATTGAATATTATACTATTTTAAAAATTAAAAAGAAGGCTTTTATACTAAATTATTATGAAAAAAAATTAATTAAATTTATTTATAGCATACAGAAATTTTTAAATTAAAATAAATGTAGATATTTTATTTTAAGAAGTATGACTTAGAGATTAATATCTAAATATCATGTTTTAATTTTATTATGTTTTGTATAAATTTTTAAAAAATTTAATTATGATATTATGATTAAATTATACTTCCAAATATTATGAAATGTTATTGAAATGACTTATAAATTGTTTTATTATTAATGTATATACTTAAATTATAGAATAATGTATGATATTTTATTTAACATCGGTGATTATGAATTTCATTTTAATTCCACGGTAAAAATCCGTAAATTTGAAATTATAACCGATGATTTTTGGATATAAAACTTATAAAGTACGTAAACTATATGTTTCTTGAACTATAATTATTGGAAATAATGCTTAAAAATTATACATTGTATAAAGTAATAATTAAATTACTTTGTTATTTGTTATTATTATTATTATTATTTACACTTATTTATGAGATGAATAATTAGAAATATAATAATTATTGATTTTTTTAGAAATCTTTTTTTATATGTGAATATCTACTATATTTTAACTCACTATCTATTTTTCAATTTTCGTTTTGGAACAGCTGAAGTTTAGATAAATATGAAAAAAAAATATTATTTTTTTAACTAGATGTATACTTTGAAATAATATTTTATTTTTTATATTGTATTTATTTAAAAGTTATACTTATACTAATATTTATTTTTAATTAAAATAATGTATTAAGTTTTGATATAATGAATTTGTTATTTTTGAAATAGTTAAGATTTCACAAAGAATATTGAAAGTATTACAAGAGTTTAAAATTTTATAAAATTGTATTTTTAGCGCCTATGTTATAGAGAAAATTCTATCATAGCGTCCAAAATCATGTGCTTTTAATTTAGAATTATTTTATAAAAATCTTCAATCACATATCCTAATTTAAGGGACGTGATACAAAATCTTTTAGAATGAATATATTAGACAAGTAATAAATAAAGATAAAAATGGTAAAAAAATATTAATCACACAATTAAAAAAAATATTACAATTGCTAAGGATGTAAGATTTCATTGTGTGAAAAATTATTACAGCTATTCTCAATAATTTTTTCTCACATTCAAACTCTAATTATATTCAATCACGCCCAAATTTTAATATATTTCATTGTTTCTCTCAGTAAAATTTGTTTATTCTATTTTTAGTTATACTTAATCACAGTCAAATCTCAATAGATTGTACTATTTTTCTCAATAAAATTTGTCTATTCTACCCTTAATTACACTCAATTACACCCAAATTATTTAACAGATCATATTATTTCTTTCAATAGGATTTGTATATTCCACTTAAGATTAATACTAAACTTTAATAGATCTTTATCACTAAAGATCATATATTATTAAAAATTATATTTTGAATAACGTGTAATTTTATCTTACAAATAATATCAACTTTCTTATATAAAATAACTAATAATATATTTCTTCTAAAATTAGTATTCTTTTTTTTATATAAATTAAAATTTTATTTTAAATAAATAAATCTCATGATAATATTATTTAACAACTAAAAGAAGAATTCTCTTAAAATAAAAAAAATTATTAACAAGAAATATATTAATTCTAATTACTTAAAATATAAATTGTTATTAAAAAATTAGCAAACTTCAAACCATGTAATAAAAACAAAGAAATAGAATTTCTATTTTCTAAGAAATTAGAACTAAGGCAATCCAATAGCTGAATACAGCAATTATATATACATACACCAAAAATTCATTACTCCTCCCCATCCCTTTTGCCATACTACGTAAGAATAATAATAATAAATACATAAATTTGATACATCAAATGGGCAATGAGAAAACACCTTTTTTCATTTAATTTTGGTGAATTGTGTTATTATATGCAGTGAGCATTTAAGCCCTTTAAAAACACACTACCATATAATCAGAACGCTACTAGCACACAAAAGTTATAATAAAATTTTTAATTCTTAATAGAATTATTAAATAATTTTAAATTAAATTAAATTAATATAAAATAACACAAATATAGCAAGGGACACCGAATTGCTACCCCCAACAAGGGCAGAGCTACTAAAAAACAAGCAAGCGGAAGGAGGAATGGCTATTTTCATATTTTCGCAAGAAATTGATATTCATTTACAATGAGAGCACCGGTGAGGTCCAAAGTACACAACCCTCAATGGTATCTAAGTATTGACATAGCTACACTGGTTCACTAACAAGGTTCTGAAAACTGTACTTCCACGAAATTACAAAATTCTGATTCATTTACTCTTTCCATTATCTCTTGATTAATGCCTTCACCACCATCCTGCAGTAAAAAGCATCAAAAACTGTACTAACATCATTATCAATGTGAAAATTACTTAACCAAGAACTCCAGAAGAATCGTCCAGAACCTCTGTTCCTACCCACCTACCTACCATCAAAAAGACATCCAATATCTACAAGGAATAGACGGAACGAAATTAACTAGCCTGGTTAGATAGGATTATCGTCTCTGCAGTACCACATGAATTACCCCCGCCAGAGGCACAATGAAGGGCCACACCAGAAACAGGGCTGGAGTTGTGCGCAGGTTCGGTATTGCAATTTGTGACACCAGCATGATGAACAGGAGAATTGGATTTGGGATTCTCTGAAGATTCACTCTGAAACCCACCTGGAGAAACAAATTTCAGATTATGCTTGCAACAGGAAGTGTTGCTATACTTGCACAGAATGCGAGTTCTAGAACTTTCAGTTGATGCTAGATTCATGTCACCTGATGCTATAGACATGTTCTCGGAAAAGGTAAGCCCACTTTTCACTTCCTGAGTCTCAAGTTTCCTTTCCTCAAACTCAAACAAACATCCCATAACATGCAAAAGCCGAGGATCTTGATCTTTAATGACATTAGCATCATGAGACATTTGACGTACGATCCCCGAATCATGAGTGACAACAGGCTCATTTGAAGCTTTTAACGCCAATGAGAAATCCAAGTTCCGGTGCTCAGTAGTATTAATTTCAATAGATTGATGAGCAGAGGCCTCATCACAAGAATTGAGGTTCTGTTTCACAGAACCATTTTCTATTTTAACCTCAAAACCAACACTTTTGACAGCTGGCCTTGAAGCATGAGAAAACCGTCCCCCACAATCACTGATATCATCAATTTGTTCATCAGCAGCACCAGACACAAAGCACAAAGGATTCATGGCAGTTTTATCATTTGCCTGCAGCTCATCAGGAGTCACAGCCAACTGATCAATACCATTTGTATGCACAGTAGACCTGGGGAAAAGGACAGCCTCATTGGATAGCCCAGATGTATCATGTGAGGAACCATTAGGAAACTGCAATGTGGATTCAACAGCTGCCAATTCATCATGTAACTTACATTCACGAGGTGCTGTAACCTCACTACAAACATTCAAATCAAACCCAACTGAACATTTCTCATCAGAATTTTTTCCCACCTCATCAATAGCCTGAGGCTTTTCAAATTCACTGGATTTCTGCCCTAAAAATACACATACAATGTAAAATTATTAATGCATAAGATAAAACAGTAAATAGACACAACATGCATGAGTTCCTTGATTGAATACCTTCAACAGAAATTATATTTTCCTCATGAAACTGATTCTTTGACATTGGTTTCTGCAACATATCCACACCAGGGAATACCATTAGACTCATGTTCCTCATTTTTTGCTTGCTTGCTACTCCAAGGGGCTTGAAACCAAAAACTGAAGTCCACGTTTCCCTGAGCTCAGAGATTGCAGGTATGACCAACTTCTCAACATTTAAGGAGCACAGAGCCTGATAGGTCCACAAAAAGTGATACCAAGAGAAACAGAAGGTCTAAAATCAGTCAATCACCAACAAAAAAGTAGAAGTGTTCATGAAATTGATAAATATAGCCACAAGCACAGAAGAAATAACAATATGCACACTTTCATACGTTTACAGAGATATCTGCATGCCTTTTACTATAGAATGCTTTAAGAGGTGACATAGAAGGAAATATTTCACAAAGATCAAAAAGCAAATAAAAAAATACTTCTCATGTATCAAATTAGAAAATCATTCTACTCTTAGAGAACTTCCACAAACTAGAGATTACTTCAGTAAAATACACCAATTAAGTAAATACTCTAAGGGGGTCAAATCCAATATATATTCCAATGAAAAACAGTAACTGAGTTGGTAATTGGCCTGCATTGCAAAGCAGAAGTGAAAGTAGGAAAGATGCATAAAAGATAATTGGTCCTGCACCTACAGATTCAATTCCACTTAGAAGCCGACGGCACATTCCTTGTCGCCTGTACATGTGGCGTGTCCCAATAAATGGCATCTCTGCTAATTCCTTCCCATGTATCCTATTTGTCCAATAGTATACAAAGAAATAATCAGTTTTTAACTATTGTGAAAAGCAAAAATAAGCACAATGGGGAGTGACACCCCCAAGAAGCCAATCTAAGCTTAGAATTACCACTAAAATCAGTTGCATGCACAGCGAAACATAAAACAGCAATCGTATATTGAAATGAATTGAACCATGAAGCAGGGACAACAATTTAGGCATGGTTCACACAAAAGGGAAAATTGAAACCTCCAGATTCTTTTGTATTAATGTCAAAAGCTGTAAATGTTGGACAATAGGAAAGGCAGAAAAATAAGATCTAATCTGCCTAAAAGGTAATTAAATAACATCTAGCACTGATTGAAGAACCATGTCTACATTCATTCTTTCTTTAGTCAGGGATGGAGCTCTAGCGTGACGAGTGGGAACTGAAGTCCCTGCTGAATTTTTTTGCCCCCAAATTGAGATGTAAAACTAAGTAAAAAGCCGTGATAAATTAAAGTTAAGCCCCTTCACTTTGAATCTCAAGGGAGGAGGCAGTTTCATATCCTCAAACTGAACCCCATAAACTATAGGTAAAATAGCCCCCTCTTAGTTACTTTTCTGCCTTTGTCACTGTTTCCAGTCTTATATCAAAATTATTTCTTTATATGAACTAAGACAAGATTAAGCATTGACAAACTGTTGAGAAGCAATAAAAGCACGAGATTTTGGCAGGCATACCTAATGGATGCTGCAGCAATGATCTCATCATCCCTCTCCAGAATTGCCGTGAGGAAACCACTATAATTCAAACGCTTAAAGTTTGACCTTAAAAGGAAGTGAATAATACAATAAAATTACAAACAGTTATGATTTTATCAAATGTCAACAATTATCATCAAGTGGAATGATCTGTATTTACTTTTAATATACAAGCTAAGCATGCAAACCAATTACAGGGTATATGTTTTCCAACACAAGCAGACCAATTCTAGAGGTCAATGCCAGAATAGTAAAGGATCACAAAGTTTCTTCCCAAAGTCGCTGACACAAGAAATAAGGTAGACTACAATTTGGAAATAAATATAATAATAATAACCATATAAACCACTTACGAGAATTCAGCAAAACATTGACATAACTAATTACACTAAGATTCACTAAAAGTGAATATAGCATGCTAGGGATGGGAATTTAACCCATAAATGTGATTACTCGTTAGCATCTAACTCAAATGATAAGGAATTAGCATGCATCTTAAAAGGTTTGAGACAGGGTTAGTACACAAAAGACAAACCAATGACATGTTTGGTTACAGTTAACTATGTGCAAGTATCCGTTAAGATATTTTTCTTTTTAATATTTAAATAATAATGTGTTAATGATACAAATTTGTATAATCAAGTAATTTAATGTTAATGTATTTAAAAATGAATTTATTAAACTATAATATTTTATTAACTACCATATCTTCAACCTTCATTGAATGTTTAACATAATCAAGTTTAAAATTGACACATGCAAGTTTTAATTTGATCAAATTTTTTTAAAATTAATTTATTAGTGCTTGAAATTTAGAAATTTGTTAAATACTCATGGACATTTGTAAGGGTTTGGTAAGGATTAAATATTAATTATAGCAAGTTTGGTAATGAGACTCCAAACCTGCAACGGATTTAAGAAGGATTTGGTATTAAATTTTAGTCAAAAATGTAAATGCTGGCTTGGTGTTATCTGTCCCAAACCCAGTCCATTGCTATCCTGATAGCATACACTAAGTTTCAGATAACTGTTACCAGTCTCCTTTATGTTTGAGGTCATGACTCCAACAACAATCACTGTAAATTAAAGAGATATAACAAGTATGATAATGAGAACAATAAGAGAACCTATACTTATTACAACCACCACCACATAGGTAGCACAATCTTGCCCCCATTCACTGAAGAAAAAGCATAAAATTGAAGCACAGATAATGTATGGTCAACAAAATCCCAGAACCAATTTAAATAAAAAAATAAAGATATATTTCGAGTGCACTTACCCAAAATTATAGACAACATTATGAATCAGATTGATACCGCTCCTATGGTCAGCATGAGGCAAAAAGCATTCATCCATGATAAATAGTGCAACAGCAAGCTTGGCATTACATTCAACCTTCTGATGCACATCACTGAGAAAAAGATCTGTGCCAACATCAGAACGATGGATAAGACTCCACGAGTATCCTTCTTTGAGCTTATGTTTAACCCCAAGAAGCATCTGTAGTTTCTCAAATATCTGTAGGGCAAAAATATTTGAACTTATTCACAAAAAGGAGAATACAAATAGATTTAGAAATTCTCACAAATAGAATAGTTTGTTTCTTTAAATTTAAATCATAATTTTCCATAAGTCACAATATTTTCAGATGTATGCAGCTGCAGCCAATGAATACCTCATGTCATATCTAATCGATAATATTTTTTTCTTCTTCAGGTCCAACAGAAATGACTTGGACCCATGATCTATACACTGGCTAAGCCTCCCCAATCACATAAACATTCTGCCAATGATACTGGGGAGATGCATTCCAAAGTCTCAAATAAAAGGCCAACAGACACTATAAGCTAATCTTTAAATGAACATTCTACCAAGACTTGTGCCTATAATTATAGAAAACTAGAAAACAGAACCAGAGAGAGCAGGCAAAATGAATGCTTCACTTAATTAGATAAATAAGGATGTCCCTGTGGTTTGACAACAAAACAAAGCCCAATAATTATCAAATGGAAATCACCACATAAAAATAGTTAAGTTGCTAGACATCTGCTCAAAATTATCCATCAACAGCATAGCCTCTGATACAGGGTTCAAACTCTAGTATTTGGAACTCTTCACACCAGCAACCATACAAAGTTGATGGATGCAGTAATTGCATGCCCTTTTTGCCGCCAATTCGGCCAAAATAAACTTAATAATAATCTCAACCTCCTCCAACTTGAAAGTTATCTAACACAGCTGCCAAGAAATCCCAAAATTGGAATTGAAACCAGCTGATACAGCACAATAATATAAATTTCAAGCAACAATGCGGATATACCTCTTGACATTTCTTTCCACAGAAAGACAAACTTCCAGGTTCATAATTTACAACACCCTCAGCCTGACTACAGGATTGATGATCTACAACAAAAGAAAGCTGTTAAAATTTAATACCCAAATTAGAAAATGCAGATGATAAAACAGAAACATAAATAATAGAACAAGGGAAAATATAACCCAACAGGCAACTGAAAAAAAGAAACAAAAAATAATAAGATTTGAGTCAATACATTTTTCCTCACATAAACTGCAGATTTGTATTCTTGATACATCAAAGTTGCCGTTATCATCCACATGGCACGTATTCTCATCAATGGTCCCACAAAATTTGCATGAACAATATACACAGTACCACTTTCCAGAAGGAAATTTCTACAGTACGAAGAAAAGAGCAGATTATCCACAAGTTTAATTAAACCAATATAACACTCACTACTACATATAACAAGAGAAAAAGTCTGCCCAAATTTAATAGTAATAATGTCAATCCTAATTCAACTCTTTTAATAAATTGCACCCAGAAACTAGTACTTACTCCCATGTATATTATGGCATTATGTCTCATAGCAACAAACCAAGGCCATCCAAAAGAAAGGTCTGTATGAACTGTGATTTATACTCTTGAAGCAAACCCAATAAAATTCACATACCCCAAAAAACTTGATTCTTCATGTGAAGATCACATAAAATAAAAATTAAAAAAAAAAACCAGAAAAGTGTTTACAACCAAAAGTTTTGGACCAAAAAGAAAATGTGCCAGCACCAACTTGGCAAGAGTTTTAAGTCACTCTTCAAGACCACCTGTGTGTGCCACCAAATAAGAAAGATTCTTTAGTTAAAACTATGAATAAACACACAAAAAATCTTTCTATGCCCTTCAAAACCTATAAACATGTGAGAGAAACAAAAATGAGAAAGCAACATAATTTTGCATGCATGTCATAAATGCATATGATGACATGTACATACTTTTATATCCAAGCAGCTTTGATGGAATGTTGATGGGCAACCATCACAACAGATCAGGTCTCCCCCATCTCCACAGATCCCACATGTATCATCATTTGGATCTTCACCACCAAAATCTACAAAATGGAACCCTTTACATTTAGACTCTTCTTGTTTCTTCCATGAATCTAAAATACAGTCCAAGAGGGAACTTCCGGACTCTAAATAAAGATTTTGAAATGGATGACAGAGTTTGCTTTTTGAATGAGCCTCAAATTTTGATGTAGTGAAGATTTCACCACAACAGTCACAGCGGATGCCGTCTCTTGTAATCCGACCCTTGAGCATTATTCGTGTCTTTCTCTGGTTCCAATACTGTACTTCCCCATCAAGTGGCACAGTTCCCATATCAATCATCCAGGCAAGAACAGTTCGCTTACCATCATATGCTACAAAGCCATCATCATTAGACTCTGCCCCCTCTGCAGAGTTACGGACCAACAAAGCACACCTCTTTCTGTTATGTGGTTCTTGGAACTTACGTTTCCTGGCCAGTATTGACATTCCCTCCTGTGATGTACCCACTGAATTACAGAGATCACTAAATGAAAGTTTCCCTTTGATTCCCCACTTCAGTGATTTGCTACCTTGACCTGCCGAATACACTTTTCCTTTGCTCTTTTTCTTTTTGGTAACTACTTCATCATCAGTACCCACATCCTTCCTTTTTTTCTTCAATTTATTATTAACCTTATATGACCTGGTCTTATTAGTTACTTTCTTGAGTATATTTAATTCATCCTCCGGTATAGGAGTAAATGCGAATCCAATCTTACTGGCTTCAGAACTACCACCTTTTTCTTCATAATGCTCTTTAAGCACTCTGTAAGCTAGTGTGACCGACCAGTGAGTTTTTCCTTCAGGATTAACATACACTGCATCACTGTATTCCCTACCATTCCTAGGTCGATATTGAATCTTCCACCCCGCACCCAAAAGAAGTTCCACTATTCGATCTCTCAGCAATTGTTTTGCTTTACTCTTTCCCAATGTTTCCTCTGGCTTAGTTTCAACATCTTTCTTCTCGCTCTGATTTACAGTCTTCAATGCTGGACTTGGCATAGCCTCACCGTCCTCTGCCTTTGTATCAGCACATTTAATCTGCTTAGTTGGCACAAGTCTCCGTACATTCAATTCTTTCCCAGAATGTCCCTTTTCCGGAAACAAACAATGAGTTGGCACGTCCAACTTCAAGCCATCTCTCAATAAATCCCTTCTGCTGCTTCTAAACCCATTTACCTTTCTTCCTTTACCAAGCTTTCCCTTCAAACCCACCTTAATTCCCTGCATTTTTGGGGGTCTTCCGCGCTTCTTTTTCAGCTTGTTACTTCCCACATCATCAGATTTATCCTTGCAGGGTCTCCCACGCTTACTTCTCAACCTCTTACTTCCCTCATCTTCAAATTTATCACTGTCCTGTGTTTTTTTCCGAGGTCTACCACGCTTACATTTCTCATTTCTGCTTCCCTGCTTGAAGGATTCATCAATCTGATTCAACTTAGGCAGTCCAGCACACTTTACTTTTATTTTGTTCCTTTCCTTGCCCTCAGATTCATCACTATCATGCACTTTAGGAGGTCTCCCTCTCTTACCTTTTACATTCTTTCCCCCTTCAGCATCTTTAGCTTCGTTACTCACTTCCCTTTTCACATGAACATTTCTTTCATCCTCCAACCCATCACTCCCTCTATTTCTATCCTTTCTCTCAAGTTCTACTTCATTACTTTCCTTCTCATTCCCACTCTGCATTTGCAACCTTGACCGCAAAACCATTCCTACATTTTTCACTTCAGAATTCTCCTTCACTCTCTTCTTCCCAACACCATCATTTCTACACTCTTCACTATCTAATCTACTCCTTTTCTTCTCATTCTCATCCAATCCAGTCTCTCCACAATCATCATTTACTGGGCCATCTCTCTCTTTAGTTTCCAGGATTTCCTTCACAGAATCAGAGCCAGAATCCATTTCTGGGTTTATCTAGTCATTTAAATCGAACCAGGTTTTCTTCTCATCATTTACATTATTTTCTGGCGTTGGCATAACCTCGTTGTCAGGCTTCACCGAGATGCTTCAAGATCTCAAGCTCTCTACCATCTCTAATAAAACCAACACAAAACCCTAATTTTAGAATTTGTTTAATTGGGTCACAAAATAACTTCACTCGGATCAAACCAAAACGCAAGAAAATTACACCCATTACTGAAAAAACAAAAAAAAGTCCAGTAGACCCGAAAAGAACAACGTACGTTAGATCCTCACGGATTTTACTGAACCCTTAAACCTTCTAATTAATAGAAATTGAAAACGAAAAACGCAACCAACACACGAAATAAATAAATAAAAATTAAAGAAAAAAAAAAACCCCCGCAATCGATGATACAGATTACTTACCAATGCAAAACAGAAAATGAGATTGTAAGATCGTACAAGGTCGCGCGAGATTCGCGAAGTAAAAGCACTCTGTCGAATGGGCATGACGTTTCAGAAATTGGAGGTGAGATTACATGATACTGAACAGAAGGAAACAACTTTTGGGGACAATTTAAGGTTTAGGGCATTATATATATATATATAATTGCTATTGTAGTACATGGGAGACTAGAATGGGCGGGATTGTCATTTTATATTATCTCTGATTTTCAATTTCCCTCCATATTCACTTTCTACAAATTGAAAATCAAAAACACTGGTTTTAAAAGTGGAACCCACTACTACTAGGCATTTGCTTTTATGTCTACGTGGAATTTTTTTTTTTTTTTGAAAAGTCATATCCTATTTATCATATTATTTGCGTTTGACTTTTTTTAAGAATTGATTTGAAATTATCAATTTGAATTTAATTTTTAAATTAAATTAAATTAATAAATATAAATTTAATTTATATAATATTTTTATTTTATTTTATTTAAATAAATATATTTTATTCTTAATATTTTAATAAATTAATATTTATTTAATTCAATTTAATTTGTCATTTTATTACTGTTGATCAAATTTAGTTCAAATTAAAACCTACAATTTCAAATCAAGCTGAAATTTAAATAAAAATTGATCTAATTTGATTTTGCCCAACCCTATGCGCCAAGACACCAAAGAATGTGGGATATTTGCAAAGGCAAGTACGGTCTCAAAGAAGTATTATGCATGATTGAAGCATTTCCCCAAATTTGCATATTCGAAACGACGGCAATCGCACGCTTAATAACGAGCTATGCTATGCTTGTATAACAATAAGGCTTGAAGCATTTTCACAGGCATTCATGACAGTTTAGTTGTGAGTACAAAGTCAAGAGCTTCGCAATTACCAAATGACATGACCAAGCATTTGCCCGTAATATAAACTACATTCGGAAACTGTTGGAACTATTGGCAATGTACATATGTATTAATAGGCAAAAAGTCAGCTCTAAAAACATCATCCATAATCACCTCAGATCAAACACTAACTCAATAGGAATTGAGCACAATAACAAGAAGGATGAAAATTTCGAAGAGAAACGATAGAACAAGATTGCTCCAAGAACATAATCCTTGCATGTGCGTAGTATAAGGAGAGAATCCGGAAAAGCTTTCACTTTTTCTTACCAGCATCACCAGCCTTCGTCTGCACATTTAATAATTACAAGAATTAATATGTCAACTGCAATAAACTCATTATTTCAACTCTGGAAAGGGAAGTTGCTTATTAACAGAAAATGATTATCTACCTTCTTTACTCCACGTATCTTCTTGGATCTGTTCTTTCTTTCCTTCATCTGCTTTCTTGATTTCTCAACCTTTTTATCCAGTCCATTCTGCAAATAAAAGTGAAACAAACAAAATTAGTGATTGAACAAAAAATCTATATCTGACAAAGAAAAATTCTCTAGAATGAAGAGATAATCTCTTGGCTTCACCTTGAGCTAAGAGTTTCTCTACAGACACATGTGCATAATGCAACCATGGGTCAGATGTGTGCCCGTAACTAAACCACATAGTAGCATCAACCTTTAACCCACCATTAAGTTCATCAAGCCATCCTATGAGAAGCTTGTAGGAAATGCAATTAGTTGGAATAAAAAGACTATCCACCCACTAATAAATTCATCAAGACATCCTAGGAGAAGCTCATAGGAAATGGAGCTCTTTGGAATAAAAAGACTACTCCAATTAAAATGCTCGTGGAGAAAGAAACATATTAAATGTAAAGAGAAGACATTTTTTAACCAGTAGTGAAGGGGTTGAACCAAGATTTTGACACATAGGAGGCAGGGTATTAATACACCTAACACATAATTTAAATGTGAGAATTTAGCATCAAGAAAAGGAAATATTGAATGAATTGATTGTAAATTACAAGATTTTTCTATTTCTTTCCCTGCTAAAAACACTACTAATCCTACGACTACAAATAACTCTGATATAATTTAGAATAAAAATTATAGTTGTACCCAAAAATTGATTTTGGTTAGAATCATTAGCAAAAAAACTCCAATAAATACAAAAACAAAGAAAATAGTAACCTAAGCTTGTGGACAGTCCCAACCATGTATCTCCTGTTTCTCATATCTTACCGAATACAACAGCAAACAGAAAGATTTACACTATGTCATCAACAGAATTGAACATTTGAAACTCCAGAAGTCCAATTACCAATACACTGCATATAGAAACAACAGGCCCAGAATTGCTTTTGCATTTTCTATAGTACATGATTATTAGGACATGGAATATAACATTGTCTCATCAAACTCAAGAATGGAACAATCTATAATGCATTAGATAATGATCTAGATTCCAACTACAGTAAATGAAATGGAAACTCCAAGATATTTGAACAAGGTCTACAGTCTTTCAATCTTTTTCTAATGTAGCATTTGGGTATTCCAAGTGATGCTACAATACCAACACTACAGCTGCATCAGTTAACACGACCTACACCCTGAACTTGGATGCAATAATGAAGTGATATGAAACTATATTAACAGCACCAATTATTGATTGGCATGAAATAAATTTATCAGCTGCAAGAGAAGTATTCTGAACAACATTCTATAAGATTCTGAAAGAAACACATTGACTGGTAGAAATTTCCACTCATTAACTGCTTGCGCACACCCTCCGCAATCATATTTTACAGCTAAAAGGAACAGAGAATATTTAGCTTACCCTAATTAGCCTGTACTTTGGCTCATACTTCTTTGCATTCTCAACAGAATCATATATCAAGCCAAATCCAGTGGACTTCCCTCCTCCAAAATGGGTTCTGAACTTGAATACAAAAATGGCTTTTGGATCCTTAACATCATACATTGTCGCCAGCTTCTCCTTCAACTCTGCCTTCAGAATGCGTAATTTAAATAAAATGTCAATCTCACAAACATCCACAACTCAATTGAACCACACCCAAGAAAACATGTAGATACAAATAGCTACATAAATAAGCATTGTTTATTTACATATTAAGCAAGAATGGTTTCATTTGCATACACAAAAGTACATTAGTTGTTTTTGAAAGATATTTCAAGAACAGGATGCTCTACATGCCAAGCAAACAATGTCTAAAATGTTCCTCCATTTCTTTTTTCCATTTCCAAATTTATAAGTAACTCTGTTACAAGTATTTGACCGTAAATCTTATTGAAATAAAGAAAACATACCTTGGAAACATTTGGTCTTCCCGGATGCAAAACGTCAATGACCTGCATCATATCAAAATAACATTATAGGAAACCAAATCGAAGAGAAAACAATTATTCACGTATTTCATATTTATCTTAATCCGCCATTTAATTGGCATTCTAAATCATGAAAAATAAAAAGTCACAGATCAGTTTAAGTTTCCTGTTAACTATCAGCAACCATATGAGACCAGCGACAGAAGAAGACTCACAAACTGTTTCCTGGATAGAAGACGGCTAGTCATGAACTTCCTGGTACGTATAGTGACTGCCTTGCTGTCCGCCATAGCACTATAACCGACCTAATCAGAACATTCAGAAAAGAAACATCAAATTTTCTAAGATGGGAATTATGGAATAAGATCATAATCAAATACGAAACATTGTATTAAGCAAGTGTAATACTTAACACGCTAGCTATCTCCCTCAATCGTTTCGCCTCCTTTCTCCTATCTGCTGCGCTTTCTGATCAGACAATGGCTCGTATCTGCGCGTAAGCTGGCGAGACAACGGACTTTAGGGTTGAGTGGAGACTACACAAGCAGGTATATTTTGGGCCTGGCTTGTCTCGATTACAATCTGCTTCCGTACTTCCGCGTGGTCTTTATTATTTTTATTATTTTCTTAATTTGTTATTTTGTAATATAAATAATAATAAAACAATGTTATTATTACGATTAATAAAAAAAAGAAATTGACGAGCATTATCCATTATTTGGACATACTATCATGAGAATCCCTTTTGTCTTTCAAGGCCGAGAGTGGTTCGTACGGTAACTTTTTAAGACTGTATTACATGAAATAAGCACTGCATTCATACTTTATGAATCACCAATTTACAGAGAAGGTAGAAGTTAGGAGGCAAATTAAGAACCCACCTATCCCCAAAGGAGAACTTGCCTCCATACCACAAAATCTAGTTAATTGCAGGCGAAAACACAACAGAGATTATACATAGCAGCACAATGCAGTTAATATGTATTTACACAGAGGACAAATGTTCATCCTCTTCCGTGCATCGAATCGTTGAATGGCTCTGCAAACCAGTACATACATATGAGAACATACATATATATATACACGTATGTATAATCATCATTTAATGGCAAAGATCTGCTGCCGGTTGCGACTCCACCAGTATTGACCACAAGACATGCACATCTTCGCATGGGCAGGACTTGACATCCTTGTACAGTATGTATAGCCCTCCGCCTGCAGATTGAGACGAAGAAGATCATCATAGCCTGTTAATTTAAATGCGTGCAAATAACTAAGAACCGAAAGCAAATTACAGAACACGATTAAAAATGTGTCTGGGAAACACGTACGCTTTCTGTGGCTAGAGTGAAGACGAACCCAGAGCTTCTTCAAGGGAGAGACGAGGGAGTGAATCCACCCCATTAGGAGAAGTGAGCTTGATTCATGGTAGTTGAAAGGTTGGAAGGAAATAGAGAACGAGTTTAAAAACTAATGGGGTTTGGGTGACTTGTGTCTTATTGTTCCTTCAATGAATTTTCATTTCATTTAAATCCATCACTCTCTCAGAACAATCATGTAAGAAAACATTTTCCTCTTGGTGTCATGTCTTTGTCACACCCTTTTCCCCCTTTATGATCAGGAAGCTTTCTTTACAAAACTCCATAAGGGTTATTCACTTCTTGATGTTATTCTAGAATAACAGTACAGTACCATGGATATAGGCATGTTAACCTTGTTCTAATTCAAAGAAAAGCTTGTGTTTGAAATTTATATTTGGTTGAAACAAATGCATCGTAAGCTACCGGTATGGTAAAACGTTGCGGTGGTTGGATGTCTAAAATTGAGCATCAAGTTTCTAATAAGAGGTCTAAATTTCTTTGCTTCAAGTTCCTGGCTATTTAGGGGAAAGGTATGTTCCATCGCATTGTTCTTATTTAAGAGTAATTAGTCAATGTAATCTCTTGTAAATTGCTTCATGTTATTTGTCTCCATTGTTGAGACAACATACTGTATATGTGTTCGCTCAATCTGTCAACAAACAAACCCATGACCATAATATTTATATGACAAATTTCTTGGTTTAGGTTTGCCACGAAGAAAATTTTGCTTTATTGCATTGTTGTCTGTCGGTTAAGGATAACAATTTGGATAATCCTCCTATACAAAGACTATATAAAAAGAGACCAACTTAAATTTGGCTCATATAATTATATTAATAAATAAAAATTTTAACTATTACATAAATTATAATCGTGTAATTTGTTATATATATATATATATATATAATTTTTTAAATATTAATTAATATTAATTTTAATATAATTAAATATATTTTAAAAATAAATAAATAAAATTAAAATTATATAAAAAGTAAAAAATTATAAAAAATAATTAATATATTATTTAAATAATTAATTTTATCATAAATAAATTTGTATAAAATTATAAATTTAAATAAAAAAATTATTAGTTATATTATATTATATTATTTATTTAATTTTTTTTATAAATTTTGTATTATATATTTATTGAATTGATAGATAGTGTTAAAAATTATTACCCATTTGTTAATAGTGTGTTTCGTCAATGTCTACTATTCTGTCTAAATTGTGACCCTTGATTAAAATTTGAAAGAGCTAGTTGGGCCAAGGGTAGGTCCATGTATTTAGCCCGGCCCATATATTACATATTCTTTCGAGGAGTCGGTGACTTGACCACGGGAGGAGGGCAGGAAGCAACGTAGCGCTTATCTGCGATCACGCAAAATTGTTAAAATTCGACCATTCGCTTCGTAGTTTTATCAACAATCATGGGCCGTCCATCATCTACCGATGAAATCCCTGATAGACGACGCCGTTCTGGCCGCGAAAACAGCCGCTATGCCTCAGAGTCCGATGATTCCGCCGATTACCGATACCGCTCTCCCTCCCGTTCACGGTCATATTCACCAAAATATTCAAGCCCTAGACGAAGAAGAAGTCCCATAGACAACCATTACGAAACCCTAAACTCGTTGCCTAAAAGATTTGGCAACAGCAACCGAGGTAATAGGAACGGATATTATGATGAATCGGAATCCGACGAGGAATTGAAGGGGCTGACCTTCATGGAATACAGGTGGCGAAAGAGGCAGAAGATGCGAAAATCTATGAAACACTGTTTCTGGACCGCCACGCCGAGTCCCCCGAGGTACGATGACGATGATTTCGAGGACGCGAAACCTGACGAGATTTCGGAAAAGTATGGAGGTGACGATTCGAGCGGAAAAGACAAAGATAAATCTGTGTCCGAAAAGTCACAGAGCAGTTATTCTGGTTCTGAGTCTGAATCTGATGATTCTCGGTCTGGGAAGAAGAGGAGAAAGAATAAATCTGAATCTGAAAAGTCGGAAAGTAGTGAGTTGGGTTCTGAATCTGAATCAGATTATTCAAGGTCTAGGAAGAAACAGAGAAAAAGTAGGAGTTCCAAGCGTAAAAGTAGGAAATATAGTGAGTCGGAAGATGATGATGAAAGTGATTCTTACGAGGAAGAAGATAAAAGCAAGAGAAAGAGACGAAATAGACAAAACAAGAGCAGTAAAAGAAAAAGCAGAAGTCGGAGAGAGAGAAGTAGAAGAAAGAGTAGGTATAGTGATTCGGATGAGAGCGAGAGTGAAGAGAGTGAAACTGATCATTCTGATGGTGAGTCATCTGATGACAATGGGAAATCGAAGAAGCACAAACTTTCTGCTTCTAAGCGGGGTAAGAAGGAGGAGAAGAGGTCTGATATTGAGAGCGATCAGAGCTCAGATTCTAAACAGAAATTGGATGACGACACGAAGGCTGAAATGGATGCCGAATTGCTTAAGTTTAAAGAAATGATCGAGTCTCAGAAGAAACCAGCTTTAGATAATGAACCGGTGGTAGGTCCAATGCCCTTGCCTAGAGCTGAAGGACATATTAGTTATGGTGGTGCCCTAAGGCCTGGAGAAGGTGACGCCATTGCTCAGTATGTGCAGCAAGGGAAGCGTATTCCACGAAGAGGTGAAGTGGGTTTATCTGCTGAGGAGATTCAGAAATTTGAGAGTCTTGGATATGTGATGAGTGGTAGTAGGCACCAGAGGATGAATGCCATTCGTATTAGGAAGGAAAATCAAGTTTATAGTGCAGAGGACAAGCGCGCATTGGCAATGTTTAACTATGAGGAGAAGGCGAAACGTGAACATAAGGTTATGGCTGATTTGCAGCGCCTAGTGCAGCGTCACATTGGGCAGGATGTTGGTCCTACCCATGATCCTTTTGCTGGGAAAGACGGTAGTGAAGCTTGATGCTGATGTACGTTCAATGTCAACTATGTTGTTGCTTTATTATGTCCTGTTTTTTTTAGTGTTGGTTATGAGACAAATTGATGCATATTTCATAATTAGACTATTGGCTTGTCAAGTTTAATTTCTTTCTTTAATAAGCATTTGCTCAGAATTTGTCTTAATTGCATTTCTGTTGGTTGTCATTTGTAATATGTATTGTTCAAATTGGTTCTGATTTCTTGCTAGGAATGTTTTAGAACATCTTCCCAAGTGAAAAATTGGAAACACATTGAAGATCACCTACAGGATATTTTGACTTTACAAAATTCTATCGTAAACCCTTTTGAAGAACTAATTTAGACATGAATTAATATAATGTGTGACATATGTAATGTTGGAGATAGTCTCTGACAATGTACTTGTATCAACCCCACCTTTTCTTTTTTCTAATTTTCGCTTGTTCATTTGATTATTTTGTACAATTTTGGGGCTTTTTATGTGTGCATATTTACTTTGGGGTGGATGTTGTCTCTGCTGGTTTCTAAATTTGTGTTATTTGTTTTTTCTGTTTGGAAAAATTTGCTACCCGAAGTACTATTCCTTTTGGTTTTGTTCTTTGAGTGGAACACTTGAGCCCAGGGTGAAGGACTTGAAAGTGACCGGTGAGTAATAGTTCTCTTTTAAGTTTGAGAATTATACAGAAAATTTCTTTTGTGTGTATTTGTTAAGTGTTGGTGAACCTATGTCATAACAATAAAATATGTGCCTCAGAATCATTCTTTTACATCTGCTCTCTGATTATTTCTGCTTACACTTTACTGCATTACTTATTAGAATATGTTACTATTCGGTATTCCTTTTCTTATGAGTAGAACTTCAGTCCATTAACTACTACAAGCATTTCATGTTCGTAATCTGCAGACCTGTTGAGCTAGGCTGGGAATGTTGATATATCATCTTAAATTATTTGACACGTCACAATCACCACTTAATCATATTAAGTGGATGAGGTTAAGTAGACACTGTATTCTTTCCATGAAAAGGTTTGCTGGCCCTCATACTTGAGTAACGTGCTAAAGATTCACGTAAACCATATGGACTTGAGTAATGTATTACCATTGTTCGTCTTACCAGAACCTTTAAGATCAGCAATGTGATTTTGTAATTATTTTTTCTTAATTCATTATTGTTGTTCAAATGTTTTGATAATATTTTTTAGTTCACTGCAGCCATAAAATATGACAATCAGTTGAATTTGATAATCATGCTCTCATGGAAGCAGTTGAAAATCTTGTATTTTTTTATGTTATTATGGAAATGTATCCAGACGTGCAAGTGGGAAGGAAATTTTGTATTATGGGTGTTTCCTGTCGTTGAAACTTTAGTATCTAAATAAGATATTGTCGCATGACCCAGAAAAAAAACAATGTGTGGCATGTGGTGCATATCAACCAAGTTTGTGATCGTCAGGTTTGATACTAAAGTCTGGTTCTTTGTGTTTTCCAGCATACTGTTCATCCCTTTGTTGAATTATAGATTCTAAACTTTTGACTTTGCTGAAGGATTTTAGATTCGTAGACATACCATGCCCATAAGACTATGTAAACTTTAAGATATGCATTATTCATCCCTAATGACTCATCCACGACCACCGTCCACTACTAAAAGCTGGGATTCCTCTTCGGCCTGTATCATAATGATCTTCACAAATATATGCTTCTCTATGAGCTCATTTCTTACTTTAGAGTTGTGTATTATTCAAGAACTTGATTTGAGATGGTAACATTTGACACATGTATACAAGTTATTCGTTTCAGCCATTCTGATAACCTAATAATATGTGAAGATGTCCATAAAATGGTACTACTTCATTGATAAGTAATGGTATGGCATCTTGATTTTTCTGAAACTACTGTTGGCTGTTTTTCTTGCAATGTTCTGACATATTTAAGAGTATCTTCAGCACTCATCGTTGATGCAATGATGCCCAATCGCTTAGCCGGGGGCTGTTTTTGTATCAAGCTTTCGTGCTAACATAGGTCCAGGTAACTTTTTCTATGTTGTCTTCTTCTTGTTATCTTTTTATTGAGTCACCCTTCTTATGAGCTGCCAGCCAAACATAGCAAGCAGGACAAGTCACAAACTAACTACTGGTAAGAAGCCAAGGTATGACACCCATAAGCCGAAGGAGGTGCATATTTGTTTTCGTCTGGCATCATTTTTATTCATGGATTTCCAACTCCGTTTGGTTTGGGTCGCTTGTTATTGTATTGAGTACTTGGAGCGAGGATTGGTTGCCTCGTCAGACACTAAGAATTTGCAAATCTGGTTATAGAGTTATGATGTTTGTCACGCGAAAGAACAGGGACATTTTCAAACCTTTCTGAAGTGAACCGTCTTCGATGCTGCTTTTTTAATACAAGTCTGATGTTACACTACTGAGAACTCGTGTATCTTGTCATTCTTCTATTGTAGATTCTTAAATTGACCACGAGTTCATGGTTTTTTCGAATCAGAAGATTATTTTATCCTAGCCAAGGATTCATTATGATTTTTAATCTAGCCAAGGATTGTTGGACGGATGGTGGGGCAAAATGATAATAAGACGTCTTCATCTATCTTGTTCTTGGATTGGAATGATAACAACCATTTCGAGCCATCATACCTATTTGCTTGCTTGCTTGCTAACATAATACTTGAAGAGTAAACCCTCATAGAAAGAAGTGAAAAAGGCAAAAACGATGCTGCAAGAAACAGCAGTAGGGAGCGTTGGAATTCATCATTGGCTACCATTTATTACAACCTGAAAGCAGCAGTGGATTACCGAACTTGTGAAACTCGGTCACCCAAAATTATTGAACCCAAATGACTTGTATCGTATGGCATGTAGCGTTGAATGTTGATATTACATTGACACAGGCGTGGGTCATCACTCCTCCTTACATGTCTTGGAGCTTTCAGCACATGGACAAGCTTCGGATCGGGAAATATGCAGGAAAAATCTTCACCCCCTGTCGGGCCGATGAATCCCCATTAAAATATATTTAAAATTGAAGTACCGTAATTTTTAATTTATGATAATTATAAAATAAAATTACTAACTTAATCACAAGTGTTAGCGTGATAATGTCATTCAACGAAATCTATAACTGCAGTTGTTAAAGAGTAGCCAGAAAGATACGACGGTTGAGAGACAACAGGCATAATTAAAGCTACTTTTTGCCTTGATGTATGGCATCAATCCCTCCCTCCCTGTGTTGTTAAGATGACATACATTTGAAAAACCCACATTTCATTTGGTGGATTAGTCCCACTTAGAAAGGTATGTTAGGCCACCAACCTACCTAATTAGATTATCATTCATGTTTAAACAATAATTAAATTAAATTGAATAGAAGAATTGAAGTGTCAATTATAGTTTCCAATTTTTAGTGGATTACTATTAATGGTATTTAATATGTAATTTAATTTTTTTATTATAATTTAATTAAATTATATCTCATGCATCTTATATTTTTTAATATAAAATTTAAATAATTAATATAAAATTTTTAAAAAATTATATGTATATTATAGTCGTATTTTTTTTATTCATATTTAATTTAATTTAAATTCTTAAATGATCTCAAAATCAAATTAGGTTAAGATTTGAAGATGATCATGTTCCAAATTCATTGTTTAATTTGTGGGTTTTAAATCTTTCTTTGATTGTTCCAAATTTCTTCGGCAATTCACATGCCTGATCTTTCTTTTGGGCTTCAAATATCATACTAAAATAAGCAATGGATTGGCTCCCATTATTTCCCTTCGTAACACTTTGACTTTTCACCAACATCAATTACATCCACTGATTTAATTAATATTAGTGAAAATTAGTGTGAAAAATTAATATTAAATTGTAATTTATTATATTAAAAAATCGTGTTTAATAAAACCACTAAACGAAGAAAAATGATATGTTTTGATGCGAAAGGCAACCATAACTAGTCATAATGTCTAACTTACTGTCGTTAATAATGACATTATGTTTTTCACTTTGTAGAGAAAACAGTGCAATCACTGCAGCTAATTGTGTTGATAATGAAATCTTAGAAAATAAAAAATAATTATAAGGACAATAGAATACTGCAATGGAGTGTTAGAAAACATGACAGACTTGCCTTCATTGTCTCTTTAATGTTCCTTTTTCCTTTTTCTTTTTTCCTTTTCCGCCATTACTACTTTGTCTCACTCGGGCAAAGGCGATGTGCAACCACAGAAAGTAAAATTCCATGGCGAGGGAGATTTCAAAAGTTGGCGTTTAGGCTTTAATCTTTGGTTTGTTGGGGAATAATGCATG
Organism: Khaya senegalensis; assembly: GCA_032402905.1. Classification (NCBI taxonomy): domain Eukaryota; kingdom Viridiplantae; phylum Streptophyta; class Magnoliopsida; order Sapindales; family Meliaceae; genus Khaya; species Khaya senegalensis. Next base: position 976,176 of record CP135542.1, on the reverse strand, counting down.
TGTTATGTCTGTTAAAGGCAAGCCCGTAATGATTCTCTTAATTATGGACGGAGACAATAAAAGTATGCAAACAAGAAAATATATATAGACATTATTATTGTTATTATTATTATACAGATAGAGTGAGATGATACCCTTTTCTTCGAGATAGACTAACACAGTATAAAAAGACCAGTCTTTTCCAGCTAATATTCAGTTTTGAATCTTTTTTCTTGGCCTTCCATGTGACAGAACTTCTGCTCTCTCTTCTTTTGTCTAACAGTAGCTTCAATTTTTTTATTTAATTTTTTGGCCTTTTTTTTTGACGTGGATATAGACGAGACATTTGACTGGGAAGCAAATCTTAGTCCACTTTCGCTGTCTCCTTCACGTACGACTGAAAACTTGAAAAACTAGACACCCAGATCAGATTGAAGCATTGAGAAGCCGATCTTGGAGCGGTTGGATGATGGGTTCTTGAGTTCACTTCAATTGACGGAGGTAGAAGCTCCTTTTTTTTTTTTTTTTTTAAAGTATATTAAACTTGTGCTTTGTTCATTCTACTGATCTAGTAAGTAAATATCGGATTTTTTAGTCAATAATATTAGGGAGGAATCAGCTAGAAAGAAATTTGTCTCATATTTGGTGTATAATGAGGGACTTTCCTTCCTGTTTTGGTGAAAATGGAGTTCAAGTTGCTGATTCATCTTCATCAAGTACAACAAAAGCTGCTCAAAACTTGGTTACCTGTGTTTATCAGTGTAAATTGCATGGTCTTTCGTTCTTGGTTACTGTTACCTGGACAAAGAATCTCATGGGTCAAGGCCTCAGTGTTGCAATCGATGATCTCACCAGTCAATGCCTCTGTAAAGTTGAAATAAAACCATGGCTGTTCTCCAAGAGAAAAGGTTCCAAAATTTTGGAGGTAGAATCTAGTAAAATTAACATCTATTGGGACTTATCTGGCGCTAGATTTGGTTCTGGGCCCGAGCCACTAGAAGGATATTATTTAGCTGTTGCATATAACCAGGAAATGGTGTTACTTCTTGGTGATTTGAAAAAGGAAGCATACAGGAAGAGCAACACTGCCCCTGCCAATTCAAATGCCATTTTTATTGCCAAGAAAGAGCACATTTTTGGCAAGAAGTTTTATGGTACCAAGGCTCAATTTTGCGATAAGGGCCAGGTGCATGATGTCAAAATTGAGTGTGACACTATCGATGTTAAAGATCCTTGCCTTGTGGTCCGCATTGATAGTAAGACAGTGATGCAAGTGAAGAGGTTGAAGTGGAAGTTCCGAGGTAACCACACCATTCTGGTGGATGGTCTTCCAGTCGAAGTGTTTTGGGATGTTCATAATTGGCTATTTGGTAATCCTATGGGCAATGCAGTTTTCATGTTCCAAACTTGCCTCTCTGCCGAGAGGTTGTGGGCAAGCCAATCTGTCTTTGATCCTTCTGTATTGACCTGGACTTATTCTCAGAGGTTAAGAGAAAACCAGTTGCAAGATCTAGGCTTTTCATTGTTATTGTACGCATGGAAAAATGAATAGAAGTGTAGCTTCTTTTATTGAGTGTCAATGAATACTCCCTGTGATTATTTTCATAAACAACAGTGTTGTTGAGATAGAGTACATACAATGCAATTAGAAGTTTACCAATTTGTTTTGCCTTATTTCATTAACTTGTATTTATCTATTGTACAATTATATAAACCTATTGCTCTTCTTAGCTTCTGATGCTTCAACCAATCATTGTTTTACATTTTTCTAATATTGTTCATGGAGAATGTTATGAAGCTGGGTTTGCGGAAATCCGCTATACTTTCGGACACTACCAATTTCATGTCTTTGTGAAGCTTTGCAGTAAGATCATGATTACTTTTTCAAGAAGCTGAGCCTTAGTTTTAAAGGAAAAATATGGCAAGCATTAACTTGGAGTAAAACCTTGTTGCAGGCAATTTAAATGGTGCAAGCCATCATCGCTGACTGATGCAGACTAAAATGTTCCAGAATGTATATGAAAGCAATACAACATGTGTAGTTAGTTAAGTGCCCTTTTTGTGTTTTAAATTACTCTGCTTAGATGTAAAATATGTAGCACCTTGATATCTTCATATGCTGAAATAAAATGACTGCTTATTCTTTATTGAGTATGTTGAGCTTGCCAGCTCTTATACATGCCATATAGAATAGGTCAGGATGTAGTTATCTGGTTCTGAAAAACTTCATAGGAGTTTCTGTAATGTACAAGAAGAGCCAAGTAAGTAAATTGAAATATTGTCAAAACTCTTTGAATTTGTTAACATCTCTTCTATGCTTCCACTTCTTCCATATCTCACAATGTCTCCTTGTATTTTAAGAGTGTATATTTGTATTTTCGTCCCCAGTTGACAATTAAACATTATTATAGCAGGTAAGGAAGTTATATCAGTTTACCCTTCTGTATTGATGATTACATGCAACTGAATGGAATGTTGCTTAATTCTGTATTCAATCTAATCATCCTCCAACTTGATTCGCTCCCATGGTTTATGCTCCCATCAAGCGAAGAATAGTGTTTGTTTCATGCCCACTAGCCCAGAACTGCTGTAGATTTTTACATCTATATACACTATTCCCCTCAAGTAGCTATTCTTTCCTCGCCGATCTGGAAGCCAGATTAGTCCATCTATTATATGCCTAGGTGTCAAAATATGGCATTCCTTTTCCCCATTTGCGTTTCTTACTTCAAAACAAGCAGCGTGCAGGAAGGTTTCCCATTACACGGCTCACCAACTTGATCTTCCACAGGAACTGTATGTCCAAATAGGCCTGGAAAACAGGTACGATCTCACTTTCCTTTGCCACTCAAGTGTACAGTATCCAACGTGCTTAGGCCTCTTCTTCCCTTCCCTAATGAAAGAGGTAGAAACCATACGAAATCCTGTCACATATTGCAAGAGCATTAAAAAATGCGGAGTTGGTGCCACTCATTAGATAAGTACTAACAGTCAAGAAGAGTTGGAATTTTTCCATATATTATGGTTTTGTACAGAATATTTTCAATTTTCAGTGATTAGTTTCTAATCTTAGATCTGTGATGGCCAGTTTTCAGGTTATCAAAATAGAAAAGGAACACATTGTTAAATGGTTGGCAACAGAAGTCCAGAACTGAAACAAGGCTAATGCCATTAGTGCATTGGGATCTCTTCCATTAAAACACGAGGAAGAAATAAAAAGTAAGTTCTGCATCCAGTCTAGATGATTCCCAAATTTGTCCTTGCAGTGTTTTATCGAGAAAAAAAGAACAAATATGCCAAATAGATTTTCCTTTTAAAAGGAAAATTGCAGGCAGTTTTTCTTCACATTATAGCAGGTAATATCTTACGAGTCTTGCATAATGGGAAAACAAAAATCAATGTAATAGGCAATGTTGGAAGAGATTTATAAATCATAACCTATATTGGAACCTGGGAAGGAAAAGTCCTTGGGCTGGTAATCATTTATCCAGGCAGTTATCAAATCGTCAATCTGAACTGGGATACACAGCCCTCCTGGTGTGCCTCTTATTTGTATTCTCTCTCTCTCTCTCTCTCTCTTTTTTTGGGGGTGGGGGTGGGGCGAGGGGGTCAACATCCCTAAATACGATATCAACATCTACTCTAGTCGATAATAAAAAAGATTAAAAAAAATTTTAATCCCTAAATACGATATCAGAGCGAAAGAGGGTGAAGAGTTTTGTTGAAGACATATTTGGTCTAGAGAAAAGTCAATGATCAAATCTAAACATTCGATGTAGTTGCTTTATAGCTATGACAGATTAACTGTCAACAAATTCATTCGAAATGCACTTCGCAGAGGGTTATGCCATTGCTTTCCTTTACTTGATGCATTGCAGTCCTCCATGTTGTGTCATAACTTGCCAGCATTTAGCAATACTGTAGAGCCAGAAGTTTACCTTCATCTGGCTAGCAATTTTCTAAGTTACCCTGTGGTTATTTATTTTTTTCATGAATCATAGCTTGACGGAATATGAGTAGTGTTATCCAGTATCAAGGACAAAAGGCAGTACTGCCATGGTTAACTCTGGTTTGTTCTGTACTTCCTCGGCAACAAGATCCATATTTGTTTCGTGGGATGCCTAAAAGACGAGTTTGCCAATAGCAAAGCTATAAGTGGACGATAATTTTAACTTATCGACAATATTAGAAGTAGTTGCACAAATATACCCCGAGTTTATAGTCCAACATGGGGTACATTCTACCAAATGCTAAGTGTCAACAATAAAGATCACCGAACCAAGCTCAACCAACTTGAATTGAATTCAGAACAAAACTATAGCCCAAGTTAGAAAATTTCACAATCCGCTTTCCGGGACTCCAACAAGATAAATTACTGAAGAAAACAGAAACTTTTCTAATATGGAAAACTCGTGAGAGATGAAATACTAACTTTGTTGTGCCAATAACCAAGCAGCTGCAAACAAAACAAATGGTTGCTTACCTAATACATTGTTAAAATAATCTTTAAGAAGGCAAGAAGGAGGAAGGTCTACTTCAAATGCTCCCATGGTCTGGAAATACCTTCCCATCCATAGGTACCAACTTGAGGAAATTGCTTCAGGAACAATTTTGTGATTAACTAAAGAGTACAATCAGCTACTAGAGAAATATTGAGAACCACATGCACCAAAATTCAGTCACACTAGTCAACACATTCAATAACCAATGCCCAAGAAATAAGATTTATATTTAAAATCATTTTTTATCAGACAACATCTACAAATCTTACCAGAAGCAATTAATCCATATCTCATCATACACAATTATCTATCTTGAACCCAAACCCTCACTGTTCTATCACCATCTAGGCCAGCAGAAGCAATTTTGTTTTCAGTGGGGTGACAAGTTACAGAAATCACAGTATCAGTGTGGCCTTCAAGCTTTTGAATCATAGTTTTCTGCTGCAGATCCCATAAGTAAACACACTTGTCCTCTGATCCACTGACAATGTACTTCCCATTAGTTACTGAGAAAGTAGATGTGATACAATATGCTTTGTTTGTGTGACCTGTGTAGATTTTCAAGAATTTCCCAGCCGCATAATTCCATAGCTTCTGCTCTCAGAAAACACAAAGAAGTGAAAATGGGAAAAAAGAAAGAAATTTTGAGCCTTACACACCAAATAGAAAACACAAACTCTCACTGATGAAATTCCATCTTTTTAGTTACATAGTTATAACTATCACAAAGTGATTGAGATCTCCTTATATATATATTCTCAGTAACTGTCAACCAAAGGATTCTTCAAATTTCTTGTATCCCCTGTTTGAATAAACAAAGAATTGCATTCTAAATCCAAATCTAAGGGACAATAAAATTACACAATCTACTTCTAAGAACTCAGAAATAACAGAAGTTTAATATTCTGCTGAAAGTTGTATCAATCTCACAGTTCTAAACCTTTCATACGAATTAGCATCATTAAGAAAGCAAAACAACGAGAAACAAATATCGAATAGAACAGTTGATCAAAAATTAAATACACGAAAGCTTACCAGAGTGCTATCGAGGGTGGCTACGAGAATAAACTTCCCATTGGGAGAAAATTTGGCAAAGGACACGGCAGGATCCTTATCATCAATGAGCGTCTTCAAGCAAGTGCCTTCACCAGCGTCCCAAATTTTACATGTTCCATCGTGACTTCCCGATACTATCAGCGAACCGTCCCTATTAAAATGCACTGATGTAACCGGCATAGAATGCGCCGGGATCACGCGCGTACACTTTCCCGTCTTCACCTCCCAAATACGAATTGTCTCATCGAACGAACCCGACACAATCAGATTGGACTGCGGATTAAAATTCACGCAGAAGACGAAGTCGGAGTGGCCACGGAGGGTCTTAAGGCAGTCAAAAGGGGCGCGTGCGTCCCAGATGCGTAGGGTGCGATCATCGGAGGCGGAGCAGATGTAGTGGGAGTCGGAAGACCAGGCGAGGTCTGATACGCCTTCGGAGTGGCCAACAAGACGGCGGACAAGGGAGAATGTGGAAGCCGACCATATTATTAGGGTTTTGTCAAGAGAAGCCGATGCCAGTAAACTTCCATCGTTGGAAAATTTGACGCAAGAGACGGCGCGATTGTGGGCCGTCATGGTTTTTATATGACGGTAGGGTTTATACGGCGGCGTTTGGGCAGCGGCCATCGATTTCTAAGGAAGTTCCAACCACTTCAGGAGTTAGACATAAATCAAACCCCCATCATTTTAACGTCCGTGATTTGGATCTTATAGACAGAGTCCCGACGCCCAGAAAACGTATTGTGTACGAGAAATATAGAAAACTAGCAATTAGTATTGAAACATAATGATTTTGAAGGGAAATCTTTTTAAATTAATTATATTTATAAATTAAAATAATTAATTAATTTATTAAATAAATTAATTAATTAAATTTAAATGAAAATATTTTTCATTCTAAAAAAATTTGACAAAAATTTATTTTTCGCCCCTATTTTGCAGCGGAGATCCCATATTTTATTAATATTAAATAAATAAAAAATTTATACAAAATATTAACAAAATTAAATAAAAAATATTAATTATTTATTTTAATTTATATATTAATATTAATAAATTAACAAGTCGATAATTTTTAATTTTAATTCTTAA
>CP135542.1:862808-959697 GCA_032402905.1 Khaya senegalensis | reverse complement strand
AAAAATAAATTTATAATACTTTTTAAAATAAAATTATTTTAAAAATTTTACCACGAGTTAAACAGTGACTTATTCGGAGATTTTTTTTTTTTCCAACTTCTTTTCGTTTTTTGGGTTTTATTTATTCATGAAAAGACCGCACAATCCTTAATGGAATTTGGCATGAGGGACTAAAATGTTAAAGTTATCAAATGTTGTCCTAATTTGTTGTTTTGACAAACCATAGGGACAAATATGTAATTATTCTAATTATTTTATTTTATTTATACTTTGATACTTCAAATTGATGACTAATGTTGGGAACACCCTTTCGTGTACCGTACAACCGAAGAACGGAAAAGCACATATCGTTACTGTAATNCACCCTTTCGTGTACCGTACAACCGAAGAACGGAAAAGCACATATCGTTACTGTAATATAATTCAACGGGCAAAACGGTTTAGAAACCGACCCTAACCCGGGAGTCACCGTTCCCTTTCCAGCTGCCTGGTTGTCTTCAGCTTCCAACTTCGGACTTCTCTTTCTCCCGAATTCTGGAAAGATGACGACGATTCGCAGATTTTGCTGTAACGATCTCCTCCACTTTGCTTCTGTTAATCTCGACCACCTCACTGAAACTGTAAGTTATTTTTCCTCTGAAGTCAGCAATGATACCAAATCTTGTTATTGAATACTCGCTGATTGTTGCAGTTCAACATGTCATTCTATATGACCTATTTGGCAAGATGGCCCGACTATTTCCACGTTGCCGAAGGACCGGGCAACCGAATCATGGGTTATAGTAGGCTCTTCCCCATTTCTCTCTCTTCAGTTTATTTATTCTTTATTTGTTTTAACATTATGGTAGTCGTCTGTGTTTTATGTAATTCTGTGTATCATATTTTTAAATGTTTGCGTCAAATTAGAAGAAAATTTATTATAATTAGGGTATTTTTTCAAACAAAAATCTGAAGTCTACGCTGGTGAATGGTCGGTTGGTCACTAGTATTGGCACTTGTGAAGTATCAACTGTTAATTTCTTTTTTGGCTGGTATTTAGTAGCTTCTCTTGGTTAAGAGCAAAATAGCAAAGTTAGATGTGAACAGGTAGCATTGGAGAACAACTGCCAGAATAATCAGGGATTAAGAATAATTGCTAAGAATAAACCTTTGCTTGGGTGTTTAGAATTTAATTCTATGATCAAGCATTCACATGGAAGGAATAGATAAATCTTTTAGGGACCGTAGGGGGTTGCAGTTTAGACGTATTTATGAGAAGTTGCTAACGTATTGGTACCAGTTTGAGGGCAAGTGGGTTTATCTTGTTTGTCTGGACCGTAACAATTACTAACCAGATTTTGCCAATTGTGTTTGTTATACGCAAACCTGGATAATACTGCTTTCCTCTCTTAGTTGTGATGTTCATATCTGTTTACTTTAATTGTCTTTCAGTCTGTTCCTATGAACTGATTACAGGCTGTTGAAATCTAATTCATTTAAATGATTGCAGTTATGGGAAAAGTTGAAGGACAAGGTGAATCTTGGCACGGTCATGTTACTGCAGTAACAGTTTCTCCAGAATACCGCAGGCAGCAACTGGCCAAGAAACTGATGAACATGCTAGAAGACATCAGTGACAAGATGTAAAGAGGATTAAAACTAGATTAAAAAATGTAATCCATACACACACTTGCACAGAAAGAAAAGTCTAGAGGAACTTATTGATAATAATTTTCTTTTGGCAGTGATAAGGCTTACTTTGTGGATCTATTTGTGAGAGCTTCAAACACACCAGCCATAAAAATGTATGAAAAGGTAAGATTTTTCCAACTTTTGTTAAGTTTTGGACATTTTGTTGCAATATTCTTTTCTTTCTCATTGTTTTAAATGCCTGTAATAAATGCCTTTTTGTAGGCAGTAAAAGCATACATTGAGGCAGATTAGTCTTTTTAGTTTTTATTTTTTTGATCAAATTCGTGTGCAACACTTTCATCTTTAGTATTAAGCCCCATTTAAATCTATGAAATCTTTACAGGAAATAAGAATTGCATGTCATAATCATTGAACAATTGCACAACAACTTTAAATTTAGTAATTTTTCCAGAATGTGTTGTATCAGATTGACAATCTGATACTTTATTGGTGAATAAAATTCTAGAGGAAAAAAGGAAGAAGGGTACAAACAATTTAATATAGAGGCATAAGATTCATTTGTAGCATTTTAGATATTTCAGAATCCTTATTATGCTAGTCATAACATACACAATTGTCAAAAAATTTCTTCAAGTTACTGTTCTTATCATGCTAAAATCCAGGATATGCACAGAGAATTCTCACAAAAGGCTTATCAAGTAGAATATATTTTTCAATCTTGGTTTATTTGGGTTTGAAAAAGCAATGGGATCTAGTAGCTGCCAAGTTTCTTGTTCCAGTGAATCAATAAAAACTTTATAAATTGATTGATGGAGATGGAAAAGGAAGGTTTATGTTGTAGCTACCTGGGCTTCTGTTATGCCACTAATCAATCATGAATGCATGAACAGCACTGAAATCTTGTTATAAAAGAGGTAGCATATTCTTAGTATCTAAAATGAGAAGGATTGCTTGATCTGGAGGCTATCCCTGAAATATGCTCTTGCTGGACAGTACCCTGTCTCATGAAAGGCTATGTGCCCATGCTCTCTTCTCTTCTTTATCTGTAAAATATATGGTAATATCGATCGTGTTTCTGTAATAATCATTAAAAGAGCTTGTGAAAGAATTGATTGTTGCCAGATGGTTGGTGACAGTGTCAATGTTACAACATAAAATGCTGGCAACATGCCAATTGGTGACCCCTTCATCACTTCAATTGCTGCTTAATACAGGCTTGAGCAAGAAAAGTACCACAGGAAAACAAATAGAGAGAATACAGCACTGAAATGGAAACCAATTATAGATAATCTTTTTCCCATGAGCATCATGGAATAGGAAAGAGGGCATAGGGAAGAAAGAGGGCATAGGGAGGGAAGTCCTCTCCATCTTCCTTGTTCTTTCTTGTCCGACATGGCATGAATCATCAACGGCACTCAGGAACAGTAATTCTTTGAGGTCCAGGTTATTACTGTGCTAAGGCATTGATATGCCCTTCACTGGCCAACTGATTTACTCTTGGTGAACAATTCCCAGCCTCTAATTTCTCATTGATTTGTGGCGTTAGGCATGGCAGAGCTTTTGAGAATTCATTCATGAAGTTATGAGCTATATAAGAGTTGGTTCCGCATGGCCAATTATCATGATTATGCTTGTTCCTTTCTCTGTATATGACAGTTTGATGATGCTCATTCTATCCTTCAATTTTCTTCTATTATCAGCTCGGATATGTAATCTACAGACGGGTTCTACGCTATTATTCGGGTGAAGAAGATGGTTTAGGTGAGTGTTCATGTCCGACGTTGGCATTGTGATTTTGTTTTTCTCAACTTGCTTGGGAGCTCCTCTTATCATATAATGGTTTCTTTTCAGATATGAGGAAAGCGTTGTCTCAAGATGTTGAAAAGAAGTCTATCATCCCCCTCAAACGTCCAGTTACACCTGACGAATTAGAGTATGATTAGCACTATTGCCATGGTGTTTTGAAGATGCCAACTGAACTAGATAATGCATTACAACTTGCTTGTAGTTTTGGAGATGCGGTGGTGTAGCCGTAGAATGTAAAATTGGGTATATCAAGTGTGAGATTTATTTCGCCCATTTCAGCATTAGAACATTAAATTAGACGTATCACTACCATTTTCAAATTAAAACTGTAATTTTCGAACTTCTTAAGTTTTTTTTCTCTTTTATGCTTGATTCATGTGTGATTTGTTGCATTTTGCTTTACGTAACATTGGATTTCTGATCTGTACGTCTGGCGTACAGATGAAATTTATTCCGTTGTTCTGTGCACTTGCTTGGCAAAGTTTCTGTCTTCTGGATCAAGCCATCATGGGAGGAATTAAACTCTTCAATTTGCTCAGAGTCTTAAATTCTAAATTTAAAAATCTGTCTGCGAACAACATCGCTGTTTCAAAGTCCAAACAATCATTTGGACCCATTCCCCAAGGGCCATGGGGCGTCGAGTGAGCTGGAGAAGGGGAAACCATCGTGTGAAGTGGGCTCTAGTCATATGGGCCACATCCATATGACTACCACGCCTTGTATTTCCTGTCTGCACAGTTAATGCAGATGAAAGCATAACATAAACGCAACAGAAAATCAGCTTTATTTTCATGAGCGAACAAATGAAAACATTAAATCTTCGCTCGTTAGTCTTGAACACAATGATAATACCGTCTCAGCTCTCAAAATCTAAACCAACAGAAACTTTGCCATACTTTTATTATGTTGTTGATGATGGTGGGGGTGGTCCCCAAGTCATTTGCATGTTCGCCGCTTGCAAAGCAAAGAAACAAGCTAGAGCAAGCGGGCTCACGTGCCCTCGTCCTGATTCAGAAATGAACCAACTCCAAAGTAACAAAAAGCAGTGATGGTTGATGGAGATTGGAGGTGGATTGCTGAAATAAGTTTCTCTCCAAACAAGTCATACATTTTGTTTTGGCTACTGGTATTGAATAACTTCATGTACTGTCTGCTTTTTTCCGTTGAAATTCTCCGTGTCTTTGTTACCTATCAGACATGGCCAACGAAAGAATAATTCCACCTCCAATCCCACATTGTCAGTTGCTTTTATCTTACCCTTTCTCATGATTTCATCATCCAAAACAAGAAGAGATTATGATGCCAACTACAAGGTCTTGATCTATCCTTTTGTGGGTATCGAGTAGCTAGAAAGGTCTGCTTGTCAATTCTACTTGATGTGAGAATACAGCATGCTGGCCGTTTGTGTGAGCCCACTGACAAATTCTACGATTTTGGAGGGGGGGCGGGGCGGGCGTACTACAACATTGAATTTGTCAGTGGGCACCCAGAAATAGCTGTCGGTGTACTGTTCATCTTGACATTATTAATATGAAACCCATATACTAATTTTAATCATAAGGCTTTCTGCCATTTGCCGCCTTCCCATAATTAGATCACAATTTTGTCAAAGAAATTGAAGGAGTGGCAATACGTCTTGATGAGTGGTCCACTGGCTTAGGCTATGGGCCATAGTCAATATTCATGATCAAATCTTGATGCAATAAAACCACAATGTTGTTTAAAAGTGAAGGTAATTAGGAGGAATTCATACTGTTGTTTGTCAGCAAATCTTCTGAAATGGGATTCGATGGGTGAACATCCACTTGATGTTCGAAATCGAATGATAAAATCAACGTTGTCACGTGTTATTGTGCAATACTGTCTGCCATTTTTGTTGCTTATGGCCCTTAATAAGAAACCAGGCCACCAGCACGTTCAAAAAAAGGCGCATATTCTTAGCAAAACAACATATACCCCCACTGTGTTTACTAAAACTCCTGCCTTACGGGGAATAAATTTTGCTAAGCTAATCTTGTCTTTGTTTCCAAAGTTTCCCTCATTTTCTAGTGCTGATTTATCTTCTAGCCGTCAATATTGAATCTTTGTTCCTTAGCTAGTCTTGCTCTCTTGAAGGAAAGCGGAATATAAACTTGTAATTAACAGAGATCAAATCTTTTAGCTTCATTTATTTACTTTCATAAATATCTTACAGAATATATAAATCGATCTTATACCCTCTGAAAGAGTACTTTGTCAATGTGAAAGTCGGTAGTCTCTGGTTCACAGTGAGCAGCGTAGTAAAAACTCTTTGCCACGGTTAGAAATGTCTGCTTGACATCGAAGTCAATGCCATCTGATGAATTTTGAAGTGATAATGCAACAAGTTCTTGCATGTCGGAATCTATTGCGGGGAGGCTACTGTTATTAGCTCTGTAGCTTCCATTGTCTTGTTCCTGTTAAAAAAAAGAAGAAGAAGACAAAATGACAAAATCAACTTATTATTTCCTAGTTGATAAGATGATCAGTGACCAGTTTAAGCTTTCCAATTAAATTTGGGAGCCTTTTCAGAATCCACTGAGACGTGTCTTAGTCTACTCATCTTCAAATGATAGAATTTTCATTTATACCATCAAGGAAGGTTGACGAACTCACCTGATTTTTTTTTACGGTATTATTATGGACTGGAAAAGCAAATATTATTGACTCTTCAGAGTGGGAAATGACCTTTCTCTCGTACATAATTATAAAAAGGAAAACATAAAGCATGCCGCCCAGTAATAATGAAGGCTACAAATTAGCGGTTTGTCATTAGGTTATGTACTAATAATAGTCTTTCAGACTGACCTTTTGCTTTTGGTAAGGACCAAGTCTGTAGCATATTCTGTTGGTGACGTCGGAGAGTCGCCCGTACTGATAATGACACAACAACTCCTCCGAGAGCCAACGGCCAGCGCTTAAATTTATGGTTTGCACGAGTAATTCAGCTTCTCCCTGGTGTCTATCTCCTTCCTCTTGCCACTTTGTCAGCCATTTTTCCCACTGTACAATTTTTAGGGAAAAGAAACAGAAAAGGTTAACTCGTTGGAATGAGTTCCTTGGTATTTTGTAAAGTGGGGTAACGGGCTACAATTGATTTATTTGGCAACTGTATCAGAATGATGTTTCGTTCCTTTCCAAGAAAATTCGGCCCCTTTTTATAGCTTATGGCACTATCTCCAATTCATGATCATCAAACTCTAATGCATGCATGGCAGAATTATAAATTCAGACTGATTGCATACATTTAAATATTATATATGCAACATCCATGCATATGCTTCTTCCCTAAAATTGAACAAAAGATTTAGCGGCGACGGTGAGGACCTAATTATAGGCAGTTACTATAGAAATTTTGCGAGCATGTTACTTACAGCCTGACGTAAATGGCGGCTAATGTCTCGACCCCGTGCCACCAGTGCATCCAATGCGAGGTGATTCAAAGTCCCAAGCAATGTCCCAGCAAATCCCTGACCTGTTTTGTCCGAATCGAACATCCTGTAAAACGAATCATATCCAAGCAAGTTCCAGTGTCTATAAGTATTGCTGCTCAAGCCGACCATAGGGCATTTCATGTACTGAAGTTTTGAACCCTGTACTGAATTTATTGGCGGATTTAGACACTTGGAACTCTCCCGTTATGGAACCTGGTACAATTCCAGCTAATAACTGACACGCCGACCACTTCATTTTCTTTGTTTCTCGTATGACAAAAATTATACAGTAAAATATAATGAAGAATATAGCTAACTGGCAAAGGATAAGCTACCTCCATCGGTACTTGCATTTATAGACATACACTCGGGTCTACGACTACGAGGTACGAGGAGCGAAAAAACAAAAGCAGGCACTGTAATTTTTGCAGGTAATGGCATTGGAGAATTAAATTGGTAACATTAGAGATTTACATACCTTCCGTTTTTGTAATCCCGAGCGTTAATACAGTTTCTGAAATCACTGACGAATGCTCTCCTCTGCTCGCTAGAATCGAAATAAGACGTGATTGTCTCCACTAAGACTGCGGTCTTAGCCCATGCGATACGTTCTTGCCACCTTTCTGGCTCATATATACTGGCTGATGCTAGAAAATACGCGAAGAGAAGGGCTCTTCTGCTCGTCCCGAAATTGTCAAGTTTACATTGCTTGTACCAACTGTGTCATAACATCAGTCATGAATTCTTAATTACAATTAGTTTCTGTAATCACTGGCTTATTAAGGCAACTTACTTCTGCATAATGTCCCATTCGGCATGGTGTACCGCTTGGCAGTTGTTGTAATCTAATTTTGCAAGCTCAAGATAGACATTGTTGTTCACGTAGTGCATCCTGACAGGAAAAATGACCAGCCATTAGAATACATGTAAACTAAAATCAATAATCAAACTTCAACAAAGACAAGTCTAGATGCGACAATGGAAAGGATGACAATAACGACAGAAGCCAATTTTGTAGCTGTGCACCAGACAGCTTGCTTGAGGTCTTGGTCTTAAATCGACCGCTTCCGGAGTTTCAGGTCGGCAAATACGAAGATTCTTGGTTAAAGCATGGGACAAATGAATTAAGAAAATAATAAAGAAACTAAAGCATGGTCATACCTGTAAAGAGTCTTTCCAATCCAAACGTCATCTTCGCCGCCATATTGTTCTATGTAAAGTCTCGTCTCCAATCTGGGCAAACTTGCGTTCCAGGGCACCTCCAATGCGTAACCCACCTGTCAATAGAGTAATTATTATTTAATTTGTTGTTTAATTGAATATGTTTTAGCTTCTACACAACCAAGGCCAAAACATACGATCTAAGTAGGGTTTTTTAAGTAATTTCATCTATCGATATCATGATGCGGCAAACCATAATTCAATTTACTTTTCCCTTCGGCTGCTGATCTGGCCACTCGTTCAAATTGCAGTTGTTAGTGTCTTGACTGATTGTAAATAATAAAAATGAACTATTTTTTTATAAATAATAAATAATAATTTTTGGCCCATACCTCACCGGGTAAGTCCTTGGCTATAATCCATTTATCTAGGAGCCGAGCAGCTTTCTTTCCTCTTAAAAATTTGTCTGCAAACTGTTTGGCATCATCAAGGATCTTCTCTCCGAGGAATCGCACCTCAGAAGCCCTATACAGGTTGAATATTCCGGTAACAGCCTGGGTGGACTGCCCGACAAAGCAGAAGAATTCGCCGCCTTTCTCAAAATTCCGAAACACATCTGCAATAGGAACAGGCTAAAAAAAGTAAGATCACGATAATGAATATACATAAACAACATTCCAGATTCCAAAGTTACAGAGATTTTCTTTTCTTTTTCCTGAACTTACCAGCAGAAACATTGTAACCATGTAATCTCAGTAGCCTGAATCCCATAGATGTGTCATCGATATCGTGAACCCGGGTATTTCTTGCCCAGCAAATGCCATTTTCAGTCCAGTATCTGGTATATGATTACGTTGCTTAGTGCATTATTAGTCCATTTAATTTTTAGAATAATATGTACTGGTATTTGTTCGACATACCTGTAAACATAATCCATGCATTCTTTAATCTCTGGTTGGAAATATCTTGAAATTCCAAGGCGTTGCAGCCGATCCACCGCCCAAAGATGTTCGAACATATCAACCGGGTACACGTTTGGGACTAAAATGCAAAAAGTTTAAAAGATAGCAAATTAGAAACCTGACTCATTTGGAAAGCGACAATGATAATATCCAGTTAAGGAATGACAGAAGTAATTAACTTTATACCTCCACCATGGAATTTTTGGACAGCTTTTGTTAAATATTTCAAGCAATTTTCATCTTTAGTTTGAATAAGTGCATAGGCAGTGGATGATGGAGAGCACAGGAATGAGCCATCAAGGCACTGCAATTTTAGAAGCTTTTCCCAATTTAGGCCAGGCATTCCTTCCAAGCTATGGAGTAGTGTTGTGGGCACATTGTGCATTATGTCCTTTGGTATCCTATCTCACACACACAATAATTACATTACACACATTTAAAGATAAACTATGGACCTATATATATATATATATATATATATAAGTAAAAACCATAATTATGATGGAAGCTTGAGTTTTGAATCTACCGTGTTAGCTTTAAATCTCTCATGGCATAGATCTTTTGCAAGACAGGAGAGTTATCTGGTACTTCAATGTCTAAACTGCGAGCAATTTCTAGAAGAGAAGGGAAAGCAACTTCAAAGCCGATTGGCATGTGTTCATCATTTTCATTTTCAAGCTTCGATAAGTTTTCTTTAAAAAACGACAATCCTGGTATGATACCAAAAGGCAATATAGTGAATATGCAAGTTAGGGTAATAGTAGATTATTAATGTAATTAATTGCATTTAATACCTTTTTCGCACATATCCTGATGGACATTCCATGATTTCAGAGCTACAACACAAGCTAGAGTATTAATCAAGCGATCGTGGGCTGAAAAGATTTGATGATCTCCCCAAGAGCCATCGGAAAGTTGATTGTTGGCAATCCATTGAAGAGCTGAAGGAAATTGAGGAGCACCACTGCCGTGAATATCTTCAACAAGAGCAACCCATGCTGTATCATAAGCCGATATGCTTATCTCTCCATCCTCCATGGACCCCAACATAGATTTAATGGTATGGACACGTTCTTTAATCTCATTTGATTTACGAACCTTTTTCACAACACAAACCACATCGTTAATCACAAATTTCTGTTGCGTTTATTACTTATAATTATAACAAAATTAGAAATAAAGAAAGTTGTTTGTCCAAAACTGATCACCTCAAGAGCTTCTCCTTCTATATCATCCTCCACAATCTCATGCCACTTTATCACTGGCAGACCATTTTGAAACACGTCTGCATATTCTGCACGAAACATTAATAACAATTAATGCTTGTACATGTAATATTACAAGCACGTATAACTACTGTATATAGTTGGAATAATTATGACTATGTATCGTGGTACCTTGTATGCGAGGTCTCGATATAGCACTGCATCTTCGCTGAATATCAAAGTTAACTCCTTTGTCTTTAGCCCCGACCGGCCAAACACCTATAACATAGCGCAGAAATTAAACTAATTTCTCTTGATTTCCTTGCTGGGAAAGGATACTCCATAATACTTAATATTGCCTTCGCATGACTAGTAAAATAAGAAGACCACAAATATGGCCTTCTTGATAAGGAAATACACGATGCTATGCAAATCCTTTAAAGTGTTATGGCAAGAAAGAACAGAATTCTCGAGACAAACAATTATAATAAGGTGAAGAATAAATAAACACAGTGTTAAACAGAGTTACCGAAACCTATATTAATTGCATTCTATACATCTAGGTTTTTAGTTTCTTTTCTAATATGGGTGTCTTAATGGAAGCTCATACTTCCGTTAAGGATCTGGTTAACAGAAATGACAAACTCGACCGAACATGGGCTGACAGCAACAAAATCATGTTATTAATTAAGATCACGCGTGAATTATGAAACATGATGAATATCCCACATGGGAACAAGCTTCAAGCAAAAGAGGAGCAATGATTTCCTCACTGTACTTGCTATGATTTCTCAATATCAAACAAAATTTAAAGGAAGAATACTTACCCGGTGAAATGAGAAGTTTATGAGAAGGATGAAGAAGACGATGATTGTTGAAGAAAGGAGGTGATCGTGGTTTACCGGGAACCAGAGTAGGAGAGAGGCCAAGGCCAAGGAAGAAGTTGGTGGAATGAGAAGACATGATGTTTTCTGTTCTGCTGTGAACAAGAAGAAGAAGATGTGCAAAAGGCTTAAGTATTTAAAAGTGAAAGAGAGGGAGGCAAGCGGACAGAATCGACTTCCCAAGAGATTCCCGCTATTTGGTGCATGGGATCATCCAAGACCATGGAACTGAGTTCCTGTCCTTTTCCTCTCTTTATCTTTCTCTTTCTCTTCTTACTCCATCAATATTATTTTAAGGGTTTTTTTTCAGCAGCAGCTGCTTAGCTTATTGTTTCTGAGTGATGATTTGCTTCTATGCTGTGATGTTGGCTTTTATAAGTGAGATTGGCTGCATAACTTGTTAACAAAGTAAAACTGATTCACTGTAATTATACAGAAATTTCGAAAGGAAAACAATTTCTTACCAAGAATACTCATTATAAGATTACATACATGTATGATGGATTGGTTAAATCTGTTTCTCTATTTACTGTCATATCTCCATATTTGCAGTCTTGGAGTGGTTACTGCAATATCTCCATGTTTGCAGTCTTGGAGTGATTAACAGAGATGTCATATGAATTAATGTTTTCTAATTATGCTTACTTTAGAATTCAATTATACATATGGAACTTCCCATTAATCTATTTAAGAAATTAAATTATTAAGACTCAAGCCATGTACATAATGGAATTCTTAAATTGGACATTCATTTAAAATTGAATTTCATGGTCCTTGTAGAATCCAACTCAGTATTTAGTGATCATTTGACTTATTTTTCAAATTTTAATATATTCCTTTATTTAAAAAAATCAATAATAACCCTATCATACCACTTTAAAATTATAATTGAAATTAAACTTAAAATAATATTGTAATACAATATAATTTAGAATTTAATTTAATTTAATAATTTATTGTTAAAATGAACAACTACAATCTAATTGAGCATCTGAGAGTTCATCTCTTCATTGATTTGCATATTATTTTCAGAAAATTTATAATGGTTTATGATTCATTTGTGTAAATATTACCCTATTATGTAATAGACTAATAACTAATTAGTGAGAAAAAATAATAAAAATTTATTAGTTGGATTCAATTTGATTTTTAATTTTATTAAAAATAAATGTAATTTATTTAATTTTCAATTTAAAGATTTATAAATCCTAACAAATTGATTTAAATTATGAATAAAATAGTTTTATTTTTATTTTTATTCCCATGATATTGAACACTATCTAGTAATATATCTTCTATTAAATTATTCCAAAATTGAACATAATTGACTCTATTAAGATTATTGGAATATTTTTTTTCATATCCAACTAAAAAACAAATTAAATCAAATTGAATCGAACCCTAAACTAAAATAGCAATCAATTTGACTTGATTTAATTTGATTTGGTATTCATATTTGGATCAGTTCGGCTTAAATATTTATCACATCAACTCATTCTATTGAATTTTAGTTCAAGTTCACCTGAATTAAATTAAATGTTGTCTAATCTTAATAATTGAATAAACACAATCAAAATTTTATGTTTGGTATAATTTGCCCTAAAAATTCCAGGTGTGCATCCGAATCACTTCAATCATACTAGAATCTCACTGTAGCTGGGATTTTTTTTTTCAAGTGATTGTTGTTATGTGATTCTCTTTTGGTTTAAAAGTTATGCAATTCTGTGATTGTTAGCTCTCTCTCCTTCAATTTCTCAGTACAGTGAAAAGCTATACATCAAAATTACCTATTTTTAGTCGGTGTTTAGATAATGAAAGGCCAAAATTAGTGGTCAATTGCAGAAATATTGTGCATTAATTCTGACTTTTTGTGCAAAAAATGGAACCATTAGTGGATATTGAGATATGACCTTTGTTGATTGGTGCTGTTTCTATCATTGGGAAGCTAAAGCAAGCAATTATTGTTACCACTCTGTTGCAGAAAGTTTATTATTCTTGGCTTGGATTGAATTATGGGTGTGGCTATAAGGCCTCTGATTCTCCCTCAACTTGCAATTTGGAAATTAGAACCGTAAACAGATTGGTGGATGGTCACCCTGATTACAAGTCTCAACCGTCAGCCTATGCAGCAGTAGATTTCCAAGGCAATATGACCTAATTGGAACTCAGCTGTCACTACTCTTTGGCATAAAGAATTGACCAATAATCAACTTTCGCAGTAATATCTTGCAAAGCATATGACAATAAAATCAATGCTTGGTCCATGGGAAGAATTCGACAGGGAATGCTCTGCTCAGTACAATAGTTGAGATGCTATTTGCCATTCTGTAAGCAAGTTAAGAATCAAACAGAGCTACTGCATCTTGTCTTTACGCTATTGCAATGTCTTAATCTGCTTAATTTAAGGCCCGTCAATTAATAATCAATCAATGACTTGAGCTATTAAGCCTTAAGATAGTTGGTGAAAGGTCCTTTGATATGGTGCTTGCTTGTCTTGTTCGTATTATCAATTGGATATTGAAATTCCGGACTGGATTTGCCCTGACAGCCGGTGCTTGGCTGCATTTGCAAACCCATTTTCCCGGATCAGAATTCAGTTGCAGGGTTCTGAACTGGCATAAAAATACTACTTAAATACTGCACACCAATGGGGTTAATCAGGGGAAAACAATATATGAGAACATAAAGCAAGCCAAAATCAAAGCTAAGAAACCTGCTTGATTTTGGGATGACATGCAAATGCTTTATCATTCGGAAATTCAAGGAGTAGAGCATACATACCTACAATATTAGTAGAAGAGTCAGCAACAGTGTGGTGGGGTGTTTGTTTCCAATACGGAGGAATCTCACAATCTCCATAGCACCATTATGCCTTTTTCTGCTTATTTGTCTTTTTTTTAAAAAAAAAAAAAAAATTCGAAGTTTACTATTTTGTTTTATGCCAAATTATTTATTTATTTGATTGAATTTCATAACTTGTCTCCCAATAATTAGACAGAATACTCTACTACTACTACCACCATCACAAAATCATAGATGCTTAATTGCAGTTAAATATATCCCTCCCCCTAACCAAACAAAGATAATAATAATAATTCTGAATCCACCCCCTCGGCCTCCTTTTCAAACATGCTTCCTGGGTCGGCAAATTCTTAATACACCCCACTAATTCCATGAAACCACTTATCAAACATGCTGAGAACACCACAGTAAAAATCTGAACACACCGAGTGCACCTCTGTTAAAGGACCTACCTATTATTCTTATTGCACCCAGCCGACCCCTGTTTTGAATATACTAAAAACACCGTATAAAATTCTGCATACACCCACTTGCCCCTACCACCACCCCAAAAGAAACAATGTCACTTGTTTTCTGACTTCACCCCATACCTTCCTTCGTTGAAAGCACTTCCTTAAACTCTCAACACACCAAACGAGCCCTATTCAAAATTACTAAAACGACCTAAACATACTTTGAATGCACCCCATTTATGGGCTGAACTTAAAAAGAGTTCAAATCCAATGTAAGCCCAACAATCGAAATCCACTACACCCTTAGGCCCAATGCAAGATCCCGGTCAAATCGTCTAGAATACATAACCATGGCCCACGTGCTTCCCACGTGCAGCTTCGAAATTGTCTTCATTTTTGCTTTTGGCTACGGCGGACAATTACAGTTCTATACGCTGTCGCTGTACACTATGGTTTCACTGCGGTTCCCATTCTCGTTTTCTCAGCCCGCTAATCGCCCTCAGACGACCATACATGCAGCCTCTCGTCCGTTCTCAGTCGCCGTCGCCGCTGCCGCTGCGGCAACTGCTGCAGTGGCTGGCTTCGCTGCCTACCAAAACCAAAAGCACCCACTTGTCCAGAATGCGATGAATTTTCTCTTCTCCAATCGGTCCTCCTCACACTTCTGGGCTTCACTCTCTCTAGCTGACAGTTCTTCTGCTACGGTGGTTGATTCGAAAACCGGCGTGACGTTTCCTTCTGTTCTTGGTGGTTCTCGGCAACTGCTTGGAATCGGTTTGAGGAAGAAAAGCATTTTGGGGTTGAAGAACATTGATGTCTATGCATTTGGTCAAAACTTCTTTTTTATTCTTATGAGATCTTGAATTCCTCTGTCTTGATGTCTAATTAAGCTGTGCTAATGGGTTAATGCACGTTGTAGACTTAAATTATGCATGGATTGAAAATAGATTGAAACAACTTTAAATTTTACTGGCTAGGATGGAAAGGAATCTTGATATAATTGCAATATTATGATATGCATGTGTGATTCTTTTTATTCGATGTGGCATCTGAAATTTCAATTTCAGTCGGAGACTTGTACGAAATAGTATCAATTGTTTGATCCACCTTATTATTGTATAATCAGTATATATAAGCACGATTTAAGAGTGATTTTACCAATCATTGCCAGTTTCTTTTGTGCATCATCCCAGTATTTAGCATAATGTGTGGTAAACTGTCGTTACAAAATAGCGTCTCTTTACAGGTGTGTATGCTGATCATGATGATGTAAAGGAATTTTTGAGTGAGAAATATGGAAATCTCCCTCTTTGTGAGCTTAAGAAAAACAAGGATTTCAATGAAGATCTAATGGAAGCTGATATAAACATGACTGTCAGACTTCAAATCATATATGGTAGATTAAGCATACGATCTGTACGAAGTGCTTTTGAAGAGTCTGTTGGAAGCAGACTCCAAAAGTTCGGGGGATCAAATAATAAAGAATTGCTTCAAAAGTGAGTAATATTCCTTACCTTATGGTTGGTAATATTAATGAAGTATGTCTTTTAACGAATTAACTATCTGAATCATTTAGAAATCCACATTTTGATATTCTGTTATTACTATTGCTCTGTTTGGACTCTATGGTTACAAATCATTTTTTTCCTCCTTTTAGTTATAGAAATATTCTTCCATTGTAGTTGGCTGTTAATAATTCTCTCTTTCAGCTTTGTTATGTTCTATCGTTGTAGTTACCCATCCTTTCTTTGGTGTTTTTTTCCTTCCATCAAACTCCTTTTTATTTTTTTTTTAACAATTAGTCTAATAGCCAATCTGATTGCAGGTTCACTTCTCAATTTAAAGATGAATATAAAATACCAAAGGGATCTGTGATTGAGCTTGCAAAGGAACAGGGCCACATTCTGCGAACAACAAGTAAAGTACTTGTATCTATCGTAATTGAATTGAAAATAATTAAGTTAACAGACTGTTTATGCTTTCATTCATCATGAACTGATCATCTCTTCTTTCTTTTGTTAGTGCCATGACTTTTAACATCAGCCATAGCCTCAATTGTTTCTCTCTCGGAACGAAATTCTGCGCATCATTTTGATATAGTGTCCTTCAGTATCATGCTGCATTGAACTTATTGGCTAGTTTTGAGACAATAAGTGGTATAATTTGTAGAAATTCCAATAGGGGGCAAGACACTTTTGGTATTCTACAGAATGAACTTGGACATCAATTAAAATTGTTCATATATCTGAGATTATGTCTTAATCTCTAGTTTGACTTTGTGGAGGATAAGAAGTGGGTTGTTATTTTCTTGTGCGCTGGATAGTGTAATAATTAAGAGCTTATTCACCACTTAAATGGATGAAAGATTTTGTCGTATGCTTGACACTTTTCTATGTATGCTCTTGTTTCAACAGTTAATGTAATTTTTTACTTTTTATTTATTTGAAATCTGCAGTTGATGGAAAGGAGGTGGGAAGTATTCAGAGCAAACTCCTCTGTAGGTCATTATTGGATCTATATATTGGTGATGATCCATTTGATAGAAAAGCCAAAGAAGACATTGAGCTCAGTTTGGCCTCTCTCCTTCAAAAGTAGAAAAGTTGTGTTCTCAATGTCAAAAGATGTTTGAAAATTCTCCTCATTGTATGACTGCATGTGTTAAAAGTTGCTGCTTTTGAGTCCTTGTTTTTCAATGATGCAATTTCAACAGTTAGATACTAGCAAAGACACTTTGTTGTTGATGAGCACCTTCTTCTTGACGTACTTTTCGTGTGAATCCTTCATGATTTGTGTGGCCTATCAAAAGTATACTCTGAAGTCAAAATTCCTTAGATTGATCAAAATAAACATGAAGGGAACGGCAGTCCCAACTCCAGTAGTATTTTCCTTAACCATAGGTCTATATAATATTCATAAGAATGAAAACCATTTATCTGTGGATATTTCAAGAAATTATGCCATGCTCATGTAAGAGTAACTTTGACCTCCTACGATTTCTGGGCCTCTAGGCCAAATCCTTTTTGGAGGTGGATCTTCACGGACTAAACTTGGTTCTCTCTGTGACCCACTGGCCACTCTAAGTGAGTGTTTCAATAAAACATCCTGAAATGATGCAATAAGTCTATGGTTTGAATTTAGAGTAATTTTGTTTACACTCGGGAGAAATTTGGTTTGCATTTATTATGTGGTATCACAAAATTTAAAGAAATTGTCTGCATTTTTACTGTCCATTCTACAAATTATAAGATAACAGGGAAGTGTGCAGTATCTTCTAAGCATCATGTTTCTGTTATGCACTTGTCTTATACTGAGCAGCTTTGACCACCCTAGCAAAACTATCAGCAGCAACCACTTTAACTGGTGTGATGCGATAAATCTGCGGCATAGACTTTAAAGTACTTTAAAAACAATGGGCCCCATGCTTGCTACAGCAAGAATCGAACCCACCATGTGCTTTGTACTGTAGTAGAATCCAAAAAGCCTGGCACATACTTCTGGGCACCAAACACACTGAATTTCACATCCCATGAAGCGATGCCATTACACCAAACCTGGGCAGTTGTAGCATTATTAGCTTGATGCAACTTCCCCTTAGAAAATAAGATGTGAAATGTTGTGGGAACAAGTTTTTATTTTTCTGAAAATTTGGAAAATTGGTCTGAAGGCATTAAGAAGTATTGAGCCCATGGATTGAATGTGATGCAAGTCTGTCCAAATTTAGGCGGACATACAAATATAATTGAGACAAGAGAAAGCTTGTGGACTAAGCAAGGTAAGAGAGGAGAAATCAAAGTGAAATAAAACCAATAGCTCAAGTTGCTTGCATTTCCATCGTTTCTTTTCTGACTTTTATAATGTCTACGGACCCTTTAAATTCAGAAACCCAAATGAAGAGAAGTCCGCAACATTGATTACTAATAAAATAATGGATTAGGAGGATTACATTCTATGCACAAAGATTAAATTATTTACACACATTTGATTCATCTATTAACCGACCGTCCAGTTGCCTTAAACTAAATCCAACCAACCATTCTCCCTCAAAATATGGTATTTCCCCTCTTCAATTTCTGCTTCAAATTTAAGACACATTAATGAAGTAAAGCCCATCGCTATCTTCTTTGCCTGCTCGCTGCCATCTCACCTGCCAGATGCGGTGCTTGTTGGTGACAATTCCACTTGCTATTTCAATCTTAGCAGGTGTACTGCTTCCTTGTCAGAAGATAACCGGCTCTTACTGAATCTGCTATCCTACACTAACTGCATTTCATTTTCACTGTTCTCTCTAACAACTCTGCTTTTGCTGCCTGGTACATATCAACAAAGAAATCCATGTGCCCCTCGTATACATTTAAATTCCCATTAAAGCCAAAAGGCGTCAATTATCTGCTTCAGAGGCCCCAAAATGGTGGCATTTGGGGCAAAATATTTAGCCCGCAATTTTGGTTGCCCTGGATTTTAGTACTTGAGTTCAGAGAGGTGGCTGGGGTATGTGCTCAGGATTGGTGGCACATTCCTTCCACAAACTGGGGAGGATTTCTGGCCAGTGCTAGCGGAAGAATTCTCAGTCTGTTGTGATTGTAATGTAGGAATTGATGAGCCAGCTTTGTTGCCAGTGGAACTTGTTCTCGTGTTGCCACTACTAGGTGGAGATCCAACAACTAGAGCAGCAGAAGATTGGTTGCTAGTGGGCATTTGTTGCACTTGGGGTGCTAAGCCTGACTTGGATTGTCTTTCAAAAGATATCTGAGTATGGTTTTGTGGGGATCTTACTCGTTGCTGGGGAACATTCTTGAGGGTTGATGTGCTGGATGATGAAAGCGGGACTTGACCGGTAGTATTTCTTGTTGAGTTCTTCCATTGGGGTGATTGATTAGAACTGTTGCTTTGGACTAGAGATTGCGAGAAAATAGAGGCATTGTTTGAGAGCTTGCCAACAATGGATGATGAAGGCAGGCTGTTAGTTGTTGGTGCTTTGCTTCGAGCGGCTGCTGTAGATTGCTGCTGTTGCTGCAACATTTGCTGCTTCTGGAGCTGAAGCAGTTGCTGTTGCTGAAAATTTTGGGAATTAGCAGCGAAGGGGGGATTTGTTGTCATTGCCGTTGAGGAGATGGAGCGAGAAGGCCAATTTCCAGTGATGGGGGATGAAACGAAATTAAGAGTTCTGGTGGAATCATCAAAAATAAGTGTCTGCACATTTGTTGCAGATGACTTCCCTGAACTTTGCTTTTTACCCTCATCGTGATTTGAAGAACCTCCTCCAGTCTTCACCTCAGCTATCTGGTGATTCTTCTGCAGTGCAGCCTGAGCAGCGGGAGCAATTTGGTACCCTTGCCTGGCCGTGTCCTGAAGGCTCTGAAAGATTGCAGGATTTAGTGGCATAGACGAAAAATTAAGGTTCGAAGCTGAACTGCTTCCACCAAAGGAGGCAAATGACATGGCAAATGCTTGAGGGATGAACTCAACTCCACCCTTCAAATTCTTCTGCTGTGATTGTTGCTGCTTCTCACTATGATTTCCACCAGAACTGCTGACACCAACTGTTGGAGATTGCATCAATGCAAAGTTCAGTGGCTGGAGAGGTACTGAGAAGTTTTGGCCATACACACTTGCTTGGTTGTGAGAGGGCCGGCTAACAGCAACGGATGGCACATTCTCCCCACTCATCTCAACCTCAAGCTTGCGATTTTGATTGGATGATGACACCTGCTGCTTTTGCGGTTGTGTTGAGCTCATAAAATTATTACCACTAACTGGTGCACCTCTTGGCAGCTGAGAATGCAATTGCTTGTGGGATGATGAAGAGGCACTTGATGTAGTTGTATTCTGATGAGCAGCTTGTATCACAGGTTGAGAGTTTGGCTGGTGTTGATGCTGAAGTTGAGAAGGATGGAAAATTTGAGATGAATAGAAAGAACCATTAAAGAATGGCAGTGGTTGAGCATGGGTTCCTCCTCTAACCGCAGGTGCAGGGACAGGGAATGGATACCCATTATTCTGTAGTATAGTCATGTATGGAGCTTCATTGGCTGCCAAATTTGGGTAGTTATAGCTCACAGCAGCTGCTACCGTTGGCAATGCCGTAGAGCTCGCAGGAAGAGCACTTTTGGTCGGGGTGGCAGCAGGTTTTGAAGACACAGATTGATTTGCTGTTGCTTGTTGCTGGCTTACAGGGTAGATGAAAGCAGGGGCATGCTACATGTCAAAATAACGAGTATCAATAACTTTCCAGAATTTTACCAATAAAAAAACTAATATGAAAAAAATACAAGGAAATGGCCTTCAGAACCAAATCAACTTTTGGCCATAGAGGGAAGAACATACCGAAATATTTCCAGCAGGAGCTGGCTGTGCAGGTTGTTGAAGCGCATGTTGCTTCTTTTGTGATGGGTCCATGAAGTTAAAGCCCTCAGAGCTTTTGTCCTTCTGAGCAAGACGCGGAAAATTCACCACTGTCTGTCCTTTGTCCTGCCCAGAGTTCAAGTTCAATACTGGAAAGCTTCCTTGCAGAGGGCTTCCGTGAATTAAGTGTTCTGCTGAGGACACCACATTGTGATTGTCAGATTTGGTCCCACATAACGAAGCAGAACCACCTCCTGCTGACCAAAAGGGATTCATCTTTGCCAATTGTTGATTCAAGTATATGTTGCGAGCAATATAACAGTGGGTAGCGCACCGCTTTGGCCTCGGTTGAGAAGACATAAATGAGGGAGGCTGGATGTTCCAATTTTTCAAAATCAACTCAGTTATAAAATGAATTTTAAAAAAAGGAAAAAGAAGAAGAAGAAAAGCTGCATAACAAATGCATGATATGCACCTGTTGACCTGAGGATGATCTGCTGCTCCCATCCGAGGGCATAATTGTTTGAAATGAAGCCATGTATCTGCCCAAAAAATATTAAATTATTAGAAATGGAACAATATTTGCTGCATGGATATTTATCAAAAACAGAGGCAGAAACATAGTGAGTATAGATATAGCACCCCAGAGGCGGAAGACCATTTGGCCAGCCAGCTACAGCAATTTGCAGAGGCACGGAGCTAGATTCTGCTCAAGAAAAAGAAAACATCAATAGAGAACCACATTGAAGCCACAACTCAAGTTTAAAGTCTAAAATCATTTAATTACCAATTTTCTCCACTTTAGGAAAGGTAGATTTTTGTTGGAGCGGTTGCTGCTTCTCATTCTGCTGTTGTAATTTGACAACACTATCTCTTCCATTATCTTGATTTGGCTTTTCCAAATCAATATTCAATTGGCGCTTTTCTCCAAATGACTCTATCTTCTTCTCTTCAGCTTCCTCCGCTGCTGGCTCCTTCTTCACAAATCTCTCAGCCTTCACTTCATCCTTGACCAGAGATTTCTACACAATACAAAAACCAAAACATTAATATTCAGAGTTGAAAAGTGAAAAACAGAAATCAGTAGAGGACTTCAGATTTTAGTATCTGATTGTACTCACCATTTTGACATCACTGGCTTCAAGAGAAGGATCCGATGCAAAATCACTGAAGCCGTCTCTTTCAGGAGATGATACCATAGGAGGAGGAGCCTGTTAAAAAAGTAATATTCTTGAGTAATTTGACAGCAAAATAGCATCATAAATCTTATCCAGATGCGACAAGAAGGTACCTCACCATCAGATCAATCTTGAACTTCTCTTCTTTCCGACTCTCATTCTCCAATGCAGTTGAAGTCCTGAGAATTCCCATCGGGAACAAGATTTAGAGAGAAAATGAAAATATCAGATACAGAAATAAGATTAAAAGAGAATATATATAAAAAAAAAAAAAAGAAACATCCCAAAAGAAAAAGAGAAAAAGCAAAGATTCATTGATGCTCACGCTTTTGTCACTGTCGAATCCTGAAAATCAACATCCGTTTTAAGGCACGAAGCTGATTCCTCCTCAGCTGAACTAGATTTTTTCTCAATAACAGGACCAGCTGGGCTACCTGATCCTCCAATAGATGACTTCGAATCACCTTGCTTGTTTACCTCTTCCAGCGATGCACCTTTAGCAGCATCCACATCCATTTCTTGTGCAGTCTTACAAGATTCCGCATTAAACTGTGATGTTTTCTCCGATTTTGACGTAGAAATTTCCCTTTTTTCATTTCTCTCCCTCTCAACCTTAACTGCAGACGTGATTGAGCCATTCTGAACCAGATTTAAAGAATTTTCAGCTTCGAGTTTCTTCTTCTTTAGGGCTGCATATAAAAGTAAATGAAAGCACAAGTCATCAACATTAGAAAAGGAGATAAAAATACTCACAATACGGATTTAAATCTAAATTTAATACCCACCAGCGCCATCAGTCAACAGATCTGATGCAGGGATATCATTTTGGGGCAAAACTGAAACAGATGGTTTTGTATCCTGACTGTGACTGGTACCCTGGGATTCTTTTGATTCAAGTTTTCCATTGTTATCATCATCCTTCTTCGGGTTATTGAATTGCTTGCTATCATCATCCTTCTTCGGGTTATTGTATTGCTTCTTTAGTCCGTACAAAACCTCAGCAATTTCAATTTCGATATCCTCTTGTTGACCTGAAGAGCTAGAAGATTTGGCCACCTTTGGAAGCCGAGTCTTGGGTCCATTTGGTTTCTGTTCCATCACAAACCGAAAAATAAAATAAAATAAAAAATCAATCTTTCAGTTCTTCCACAAAAGTTTGTAGAAAGAAATCCAGAGCAAGACTAACCATCTTTTTCCTAACTGAAACATTTGAAGACGAAGGTGAATTAGCTTCAGCGCTCCGACTTGCAGGCGACGTGGAAGCTTTACGGTCTTCCCAAAATCCACTATTGCCGGAGAACCAATTCTCATGTGACCTTTTCACAGAAGCTGTGAACCCAAAACAACGAAACACACATCAGACCACACCCCCCATTACAAATAACACAAAGAACAAAAAAGAAAAATAAAACAAATACCCGAGCGAGCCTTTCTTGGCACTAAGACTCCAATCATCTCATCTGTGACCTTAAAAGCCGGCGCTTGCCTCGCGATTTTGGTTGGAGGTAATGATTTTCTGCTATTCTGGTTCGATAAAGACGAAGAAAATGATGTTGTGCTGTGAGAAATTGTATGAGCAGCTCTTCTTTCCTCTATTTCATAGTCTTCTTCATCAGCTAGACTCTCTTCTGTACTTTCCTCGTCTCCTTCTTCTTTGCTGTTACCTACCGTTAAACTATCTCCTCTCCTGCGCTTGTTCGGAATTTTATGACTCGAAAACTCTGGATCTCGATATCTATCTCTGTCTCCGTCCCGGTCTTTTTTGTTTGATCGATCTCGTAACCTCCCCGTATCTTGCATCTCTACCTGTCCATCTTCTTCTACAACTTAATGAGAAAAGAGAATATCATCGTAAGAACACAAATCATATAATACGCCTGTAAAAAAAATATGAAGAACAGCAACATAGAGATAGAGATAGTTATCAACCATGAGAATCTCGAAGACTGGTGCTTCTTTGCCGGCGTCTTGACAATCCATTTGCGGCCGTCATGTTTGATCTTCTTGCTTCTCTGCTTCTTTCCATAAGCATCAATCTGCTTTCATCAATTCAAAATCACTCACCGATCAATTAAACATAATCTCAACCGAAAACAACAGCTTGGTTCCTGATTCACTGTCCTTCGCAGCCAAAAAATATTAGCTTATCAGAGACAGAAATCGAGAAATACAACAGGCATCAACCTTTTGTGTGTGCGCCCCCCTCTCTTCTCCGTGGCGTGTCTTCTTTTTCACCTGGTATTGGTTTTCTTTTGTGCTCAAATCTCATCTCTTTCCTTTTGTATGCTCCTTCACTCACGCGAAACCTACTCCAGCGACACCGGACGGCTCAGATGTCTCGATGCCGCCTTAGACTTACTCATATCCGTTGGATCAAATATTGATCTGACGGTTGTGGTAGGCAGGTGCCAACATGGCAGAAACGTCCTTGTCTGATGGAATATAGCCCATTGCGCACATAATGGCAACGTGGCACGATATTTATATTCTGTCTATCCGCATTCCCTTCCACGCGTTTTAGGCGCGTGAATTCATCTCATTTACGGGACCTTGCGAGTTATGACAGTCCGTGTTCGTCCACTATCAGTCGATCCCACCTACGTACCACACCTGTCGATATCTCATTGGTTGTAACCACAAAAGTAAATATCTTTCTCCGCTCGTACAACACCGGGGGTGTGGGGGGTGGGGTGTGGTGTGGTTGCTGTGCATGTAAACCGGTTGCCTGGTTCCCTTTGTCCAATTAGAAGATGGGAGTGGAGGTTATAGTCCACAAAGGGCACAGAATAATCACGGGAGACTTGAGGATCAAAATCACCCGCTCCAGCCGGTCAAATGTGGGTAATTTTTTAATTGCCAGAGGGACCCACAAGTGAAACAGACGGGTGAAAATGCTGCCCTACAGGTAGGAAACTTTCTGCCGTCAAATCCGACGTGGACATATATCTTTGCTTTCACGAAAAAAGAGAGTTCGACCTGGCAGCCCCTTCTAACCTACGATTCTGTATAATTGAACTGAACCGGACGGTCCATCGTTATTAAGCAGCGAAAGTTTATCCAGTCACCATCATAGACATTGCCCGATAACCAAGTGGGCCCCCTTTTTTTTCTCCAATCAGAATACGCCACTATCCTCTGTTAAATTCGGTGACGTCAACTCATTTGCACTTTCTGGGTTAAGGGAAGAAATGATAATATACATGCGGTTCCAAGATTGCTTATGGTGTGACTATTTCTTGCGCTCTAATCAAGAAAAAGGATATAATAAAATATAATACATTGGGTCCACGGGCAGAAGAAAAGTTGTTGGCGTGTGGGGTATGAGTAAAGAAGAAAAAGCCACGTGGAGAGTATGCCAGGATCCAAGGCAGCAATCACTGACAGTGGGGGCTGTGATTCCGTCGTTCGTTTTTGTTTATTAACTGTTCCTGGCCTTGGATCTCGTTGTGGCCACCCCGGCTCCACTTTTCGAAAGATTAGAATCAAATTGTAGTTGTAAGGCAGGACTCACGAGGGGATAGAAAAATTTCTCCAGTATTTATGCTTTCTGTCACACACTCGTAATCGAAGGATGGTAATTGAAGTGTAAACAACTGAGTGCAATAACCATCGCAGGAATTGGAGAACGAATCCGAGACACTTTCCATGGAGCAAAATTTACCTTACTTCTTAGGATTACAAATAAAGAAGCAAGCAGGACCCATAGTTGCAATTGCAAATATGCCTTCGAAATGGGTTTGTTTTGTTTAGAAGTCTCTTTGGGATGAGGACATTATTATTTTATGCAAATCAAAGGGAGCATTAATTTAATCAAAAGAAATTAAAAGTAATTAATAATAAATAAAGAATTCTGATTCATAAAGTGACAAAAGCATGCTTCTTTGGCTTTCCAACTCTCAAAGTTATTAGTATTAAAACAGAGAAAGGAGTCCACATTCACTTCAAATTTCGATAATATTTTTTAATATTAAATACATAAAATAAAGAAAACAAGGCATAGCTTCTTGTAATTTGACTTTAGGCTTTGCACTTATAATATTTATTTAAGTACGTGCGCAACTAAAACAATATTATATGATAGTGCGTTAAGACAACCTCGGTAACAAATATAATTAAATTATTAATTAATAAATTAAAATAATAAGACAAATTCAACAAACAAATAATATTAAATTATTTATTAATAAATTAAAGCATTGGATGCAAGTTGGGTTGGGTTTTGGTCTCATTAAATAAATAAATAATAGACAAAAATAAAAACATATTTTTGTCTTGACGGATTTATCAATGCGATAAGCATTTGTCTGTTCCGCAATGGAGAGGCACTCAAGAGAGAGCCTTCGGGAAAGTGCGAAGGAGAAGACGATGATGCATGATGATCGGTCATTCAAAGCGGAGCATGAATATTTGGAAATTGGGCACATGCATGGCACGCGAGCCGCAACCCAAGTCATGTGTACATACATAAAACCATGGTGGTCAAAAGTGGAGGAAGAGAAGTTTAGTTTTGATTTGATTTTCCCATCTGGTGATTGGTATAAATATAGTAATATGTGACGGAGAGTCAGTTGAACCGGCAAAGCGGTCCATTTCTGACCACATGACCTAGCAATAACATCGGCTTTTTTCTAAACCCAATGGTGGGGAGGGCGTGGTGCAACCGTGGCCCCAACATTGAAATTCTGTAGATTGACAAACAAAACAATGTCATCCTTTTTAAATCTTATGGCGGGGTCCATTCAAGCATTTTCTTTCATTGTGATAAGTCAATCATAGTTCTGTTTTGATTGTCATCACTACAAGCAAACATTTAATTATTGAAGGGTTTAACGAAATCAATGCATTCATGTTAAATTACAATTTCTCTAGGCAAAGGATAATAATATGAAGGAATTTCAATTGGGTAACCGACTTTTTTTTGCTTTTAGGTTGTGGAAACATTGAGATCTTCATGATTTAGCTTTGTAGGGTGGGTATGAAATCATTGAAACAGGGCTGCAAGAACAATATTGGACACTATCTAGACTTGGGGCCATGGCATCCATATCCTGTTCATATCACATGATTAGAGATGAGATGACTTGCCTGTAACATAACTTAAAAGCAATGATGTTGATGATGGAATCAATACATTTTCTGGGTCTAGCTAGCTATATAAAAGAATGGTTTATGATAATCCAACTTTTAAAAGTAAATAAAAGCAGCTTATGTAATTCTTCCAATTAAATTTAAAACTTGATTTCAAAGGAACATATGTCATAGGCCCATCCATCTACACCATGGCTGCTTTTAAATTTTCCACTATGTCTCTTGTTCCTGGAAGTTTCCCAGAGTTTTTACATGGGACTCAACTGAGAGACGACATCTTAACCGCCTGGACTGAAAGAGATGCCCGTCTATCGTGGACTGGGACTCATTCTAAAGAATTTTGAGAGAAATTCTTGGAAGTACTATAATTTTAACAGGCTCACATTTGGATACGCCTTTCAGTCACCCTTTGCTGACAGCTGAAAACCACTCTTCGAAACAATTGCTTGCTCCTACGTGCATACACAAACAACCTATCTAAAGGAATAAAGGATTGGCAACGCATGTGCGCCCTCCATTCTGCTAGATTTCTCCTTGTGGAGCAGGCTATAATCAACTTACAGATAGCTTCTTTGAACTACACTTGAGTCAGTTTTTGTACAGAGATACGCTTTTGCAATGTACGATAATTTGTCAAGGTTTGGCAAAGGCATGTATACTGTGCCCTGATGCCTTTTGATGTGGGATGGGGTCCAGTCCATAGTTCTCATGCACTTTATACATCAAACTTTAAGCTAATGAATATGCTAGCTAGATAAACCCCACATATTATCATAACGAATCCAAATCTAGATAGACGTGTAGGCCACATTAAATGAATCATACTTTTAAACAATGGATTGGGGGCCGGCATTTCTTGTCTTTAAACAGTAAAAACCACAATGCTTTAGTGTGACATTACAGTTTATAAGGGTCCTACACATACCTGGGTCACACTTTGATTTTCCCAGGAAATAAATTAACAGGTCATTATACAAACAACTTTTACCATGAGTTTATAAGAACTGATTTCCATCTTTCATTGCAAAATAAAATATTCACTTGTGTTCCATTAATATCAAAAATGCCATATTCTAGAGGCACAGATAATATGCACCATAAACTAAAAAAAGAAAAAGAAAGAACACATTGTGAGATTAACTCATGACAGAGAGAGAGCTCACCCATTCACATTTGTGCGTAAACAATCATTAAACCTTCAGCAACTCCTGTAAAATAATCAAAATATAAATAGATGATATGTCAAATAACCAATATGCTACACAGATTTATCCAATGCCATCAGTTTTATCAAAATTAAGCATACCTTCTCTTTCTGTTTGTAGATGCTCTCAATCTTCTTCATATACTCATCTGTTAGTTTCTGCATGAAGTATATGTTAACTTAAGTATTAGGAGGTGCAATATCAATAGAAAGGGACAGTTACAGAAAGAGCATATAATGGAAGTAGAATAAAATGTTTTTGATAGTATCTATCTGGACAACTTCAATGATGAACTTCTGATGCCTACAAGAACAACAAATGTTGGCAAGCAGTAAGACATTCTGAGTTTCACTAATTTCTTGCATGTGATTGCAACATGCCTCATAATTATGAACTAAAGAATTAAAAACACCCTTCCACATATGTGACCGCCACTCCCCCTGCCTTTTCTTCTTTTGAGTCTGTCTGCGGGATTGAAATACAAAGAGACAGGGTTTATATTTAACTTCTCAGTTAAAAGCAGTAAGTTTTTCAAACCTCTCCAGAAATGATAAATGAGCCCAACATGTCCAGATACCTAAGAGGTGTATTTAGAGCAATTAATTGTCAGCCATTTGCATAATTGCCTAGTGAAGTTCATACAGACGGTACCCTCTATTTCAGTCCCAGGTCTGAAGCACCCTAGAAAATACAGTAAAGAAAAATACCAAGTACCTGTAAATCACTTGACAAGTCCTTCACATTGTCTTCCGAGAGCTTCTTCTCCTGAAGGAAAAAAAGAAAATGATAAATAAAGAAGCCCGAAAGAGATCAAGAAAGAAAGAAACGGAAAGAATAATTAAAAGTTTGAAATAAATAAAATAAAATAACAAGATAGCAAGGAGAGTAGGCAATCTAAAGATCCAGACCTTCTCAAGTTTTTCATAGGCTTTTAATGCATCTCTTCTTATATTCCTCAATGCCACCTGTAAATGATTGAGCAGGAAAGCAGTCAAGACAACAAAACCAGCGATTGTATATCAGTAAAAAGATAAATCTACAATGTAAATTAACCAATGGATACAGCTTTAAAATCCCAGTATTTAGATTATTGCAGAGTACCATGTCCAAACATTTTAAAGGATTTTAAGGCAATACCTTTTCATTTCTCAACAAAATTATACATTTTAGACCAATAACTTGTGTAATTTAGAGAACATTGGTTTTTGGGATCTCCAGTATATCTGCCTACCTTGACATTATATACAGAGGACAGCTTATGAAAAATCTTACAACTTTTATGTTAAGATTGATTACAAACAGGAGTGAGCAAGCTCTCAAACTGTGGATAAAGAAGCATAAATACCTTTCCTTCTTCAGCCTGTTTGGCCACAACTTTTGATAATTCCTGCAGTTTATACATAAAAGCATTTTTAGAAGCACAGCAAGGAAATTTACACTGAGCACTTACATTTTCAGAAAGCAATAAGCTTCAGTTTTTCACGCAAAACATCCAACGATAAAATAGATAATGCAGCATGGATTTTGCCACTTTTCTGCTTCAAAAAGCATACCTTGCCATGGTTCTAAGCAACACAGAGCATTGTTTTATTCTTCGTCTAATGATATTCGCAAATTCTATAAGAGATGCTACCATGAATATGGTTTAACTTTTCAATGCATAAACACTTACAAGAAACAGCATCATAATTACTAATCCAAAATATAAACTAAAGTATAAGCATGTTTCAAAAACATGCGTAGCAACATTGATATATAAATATTTCACTCAAAAAACAACAAATAAAATCAATGATATTTATTTCAGAAAATTACTATAACGATGAGTAGTAATACATGACTCTTCAAGCAATGAGACCTCTTCAAGGCATGGGCAATTAATAAAAAGAGTGAGGAAGCAATACAGGGACAGCAAGAAAAATCAGTTCCAAGGGGAAAGACATTTATGAAAAGATTTGTAATCTTGCATCAAAACTGAGAAAATCAGAACAACTTAGACATGTAAAGACATTTGAACGGCTATCCATAGTAAACTGAAAATAATGAGATTCAAAACAAATGGATCAGTCAAAAATGTCATCTGAATCGAATACCTCAAAAGGCATATGAGATAATTGAATGTAAATAATGAGTATTTCCTCGTGCTCAAGAAAAAATTAAGATACCTTCCTTCTTTCAGATGTCAGTTGAGGAAGGGTCAATCGTATCACATCACCATCATTGTTTGGAGTCATGCCAAGATCAGAGCTGACGATGGCCTTCTCTATAGACTTCAAGCTGAAAAACATGACATGTCAAAGGTAAAATGATTTGAGAGGATAAAATAAACGAACAATACATAAGATATTCTTTAAAAATAGGGAGTTTTCTACTCTAACAGTCCAAAAACTACCAACTTTTTTGTTAAGCACAACGGGTAACTAAGTCAGATTGGCAGAAGATTAAATTGTAGAAACATGCTGGTGCTTAAACAACTTCAAACTTAATTCATGGCCTCAGATTTATGGAATACCTGGACTTGTCATATGGCTGAATCAAGAGAGAAATTGAATCAGGAGTACTGATTTGAGCTATGGTCTTCAAGCCAACTGGACTTCCGTAGTATTCCACCTACAAAATCATGTCAGGTAGTGTGTCATGATATGGCTTTTATAAGAGAAATCATCTCAACTGGACTGGTCTTAGGCCCGGCATTATTCCCATGTGCAACTATTTGTTACCAATATCATTCACTGGTTTGCCCTCCCTATCTCTGTCGTATTTTATAGTTTATACATCCAGTTCCAAGGTTTAGTTATCATCCACGTGGTAAAAGGGTAAAGAGGTTGACTTGATAATTAGGCTGGGCAACCTGACATGCTGATGGAAAAATCTGACTCGTGCATGGATAGCATAAGGTAACTGTAAATTATGGTTTACATGGAAGTAATGTCTCAAAATTTTTCCTCAAATCGACCTCACATGGACAACAGGAGTTGTGCACAGAATAGCAGCTGGTATTAAAGAATGGTAATGTCGCATAACCTCCAAGCTCAGAAGAAGTAGAGATGAAATAATAAAATATTTTATTTCCACCTTTTATTATTAAACCAATCAAACAATGCAAAAGGTATCAATGAAATATTTTAGTTCAATACTTTATAAATAATATAATTGCATAAAATGCGGAACACAGCAAATTGCTAGACAAAAGTGAAATGTTGCAGAATTACCATCACTGATTCATTAACATAAGGATAAATTTAAACTAAAGATCTTCTATATCAACACTTCTGTTTCACATATATGAATTAAGGTTCCACAACATTAGGAAATTCATCTTAAAAACAGTGGAGCCTGACTAGACTAGGATTGGATAACAGAATTCAGTCACCGTACCAACTGTTTCCATGGTTTGCATCTTTTTTAAACTTATATGTCAAAAATAATTTAAAATAAAATAACCACTAGAACTCGCACTAGGAGTCAAACCTCGATCTTATCTAGCATGGCTGGATTTGCTCTCCCTGTCCTTACAGAATTGAAATTGGTTCGAACCATGTCAATAGTCTTTTCCATCCTAGATTTCTGCAAAATATAACACATAGACAATAGCTAGCTTCCACAAATCACTACCAGATTACCTTATTATCCATTAAAAATCTCGTAATCAACCATCGGACACACTTACAACATCTTTCTCGATCGAAGATTTCTCCGCTTCAATTTCTTCAATAGTTGCACACCTCACAACTCCAGCTCTGCATGGTTCACAGCAGCAAACACACATAATAAATGAAATCGCTAAGGCATTTCAATAAACAGTGAATATGCTACATACTAGTTCAACTAAAACCACAGCCACTTGCCTCTTGTGCACCAATTGTTTTACAACGACATGTTTGCTGGATAATTTTGCAAGCCTAGCGTAGTTTCCAGCTGAGCTCCACTGGTACACATCAACGCTGCCAACACGACACGTGGAACTGCCGACTCTTCTATAAGAATCTGTAATAAGAGGAAAGAAAATATACTATAAGAAAGAAAATGAACACTGTAAACAGCAGCAACTATAGGGAGAAGAATTGAGTACCGGGAAGGAAAAGGAGGGATTTGGGAGGATTTAACTTCTGTTGGAAAATGGACCACACAGGTCTTGTTGTCGAGAACTGCGTTGCCATGAAATCTCAGACCAAAGCAAAAAGTTCGTTCAAATCAGTGAACAAACCGGGAAGACGGAGCCTGGGAAATTGTGGATAAGAAGCTTACAGCCACTTCAAGGGTCCTGTTTGGTTTCGGGGATCAACATGGTGCAGAAGCGGGCTAGGTGTATTCTGCACGGTTATGATTAAATTCCAGTGTATGGGTTATTTCCTTATTTGTTTTTCTTCCAAACGGGCCGAGTCCGAAAGGACCAATCCACGGTCCAATTATTTTGTGACACAAATATTTCATAATTTCTTTCAAAACTTCCATTTTGACTTGTACAAGAGAGATTGATACAAAATTGTGTTGATTAATTTATTTTTATGTAATTTTAAATTAATTTAAAATATATAAATGGGTTATCACGTACGTACGTGAAAGTAATTTTTTATTTTAATTATTTTATTTATAAATAAATAATCCCATAAAACTTGTTCTTTCCAACATCAACACGTGCATTGTGGATAGATCAACCTCTTTTTTAAAGTTTCGAGTATCCGGTCTTATATTAGCACCGGGATCCGACCAGGTAATTCGGTAAATTTATGAGTCAAGTTTGCTCCGCTCGGGATGTCTGGGCCAAACCTGGTTCGAATTATTCTTCCAGCCCTATGAAGCAGGAGCCGCTATTGAACTCTCAGTAGCCCAAGCTCAACTGACCATGACCGACAGTGTCAGCGACGTTGAATTTGTCGCCGGCAACCCACTTCTCATTATCAAAGCTAATAGTCCATCCAGCAGAATCGCCAACCCTATATTCAGCTGCCATGGAGATGCACCAGACAGTCGCCAACATTAGCAAAATGATCATTGTTCTCTTTGCTAAAGCCATGACCTAACCACAATGCAATAACAGAAAGAAAGAGATGAAAGAATTTGGCCGCAGTCGTGGTCACGAATTTGATTGAAATTACGTGAGTTCACCTTCACAATTCCACCTCAGTTTTCATTTGACATTAGAGAATCTGAGAACAAGGAGCATTACTAAATCCACTGCAATGATTTTCAACTGCGTTTACAAGTAACGGGGCCGCCTTGCAAACTTGTTAGTCGAGTCGAAGGCCCAGATTGGGTCCAAAATCACAATTCACAAGCACCATTTAACTCTCCAAGTGACCGTAACATGACCAGAAAAAAAAAATGTCATTCATTATGAGGATGGTAAAATTCCGACATATTCAGAGATTCGTAGCTTGGTGAAGCAGAAAATCATTAAAATCTACTAAATATATTGACCAGAAATCTTAAATCTCATGCATGCATCAACTCAGTTGTACCGTTGAGTCTTTTGACATAAGAATTTTATTTGTTATGCCTAAGTCCGGGATACCCTGCTACGAGACAGGGCATGTCCGGTAGGTGGAAAGTAGACAGGAATTGATAACTTGTAAGTGGTGAAATTGAGGGCCAAAATCTTATTATTTCTTTCTGGATTTCAGTTGTTTTTCTGTGTCATTCCTGTTGAAGTATCACACAGCTGCACCTCAGAAGCTGGACAGAGCCATTGCTGTCATGTTATAAGTGTGAAGAGAATTCTTCGACTAGCACCGCGCTATCTTGTTTGACAGCCAAGCCAAGGTAAATTAGAATTGAAAAACAAAATGGGAACACCGAGTTGTCCTCGATTTTGCATAATCATAACACTGACCAGATTTACCTACAATTACTGTTGAATTCATACGTGAGTACGCTGGAGGACAAGTAATTGTCGTCTCGTGTGATACAGCCAGTACAATGACATTCCTTGGTGTTCGGAAAAATTGAGCCCACAGCCTACCGACATCCTACCGCATGAATTTCAAAATAACTTAACTGGTAATAATTATTCATTACTGTTTCCACATAATGATTAACTCGTAATTAAGGATCAGGCGTTAACCACGGGGCTCCCTCCATAGAATAATGGTAGGCTAGGGTAACATCTTTCTTCCCTTGGCTAATTCCCATTGCATGCAGTAGCATTAGGAGCAATAAATTAAACTGAAGTTATCAGATATTTCTAGCAGTAACATTTGCTGCTTCGACCTTGTTTCGCTGCTGCTTCCATCAGAGAACAAAATTAGGAAGCAATAAAACAAAGCACGAGGGAGGAAGGAATGAGGCTGGATGGTCAAAGAGAATAGTGAGCGAGTAACCAAGCGAACCGAAGCATGAGCCGAGCCGAGGATTGCGCTTCCCGTTTACCGATAAGAACACGCGCAGTTGCACGTGCAAGGACAGTCGATCCACGTAAGACTCTCACAAAAGAAAAAGTAAACAAAATTAAAAATAAAAACGAAGCAGCACTGAACTAGCACATATAATAACGACCTCCGCGACTCAAGCATGGCCGTTCGCTTCACTCCCGGTTTAAACACTTCAACAACTCGGAGACACCAGGGAAAGAGAAAGATTAGAGCAACACCACATCAAAACTCTCACTCCCACTCTCCACTCCACTAAGCCCGCAGAGACTTGTAGATTGAGATCATAAAGAGCGTGCGTTGTTTAGATTCGGCCAATTAATGCATTTCATCTACAAACCGTGAAGCCTTAGCTCTCTATTCCTTCAAAACACCATCACTCTTCTGCATACATCAATCAATCGGATAAAAATTTTCACTCGTTCTATCTAAACTTGCATAGTTACGGAGAGTGGGTGAGGTAGAAAGATGAACCTGAGTAAGATAACGCTAGAGATCTTCACAAAACTAGAACAAAAATGGCTGTCACACTGTGAAGCCACTAAGAAGACTCGAGTTCTCAGCATCGATGGAGGGGGAACCAACGGCATTGTCGCCGGCGCCGCGCTAATCCACCTTGAGGATCAGATCCGCCTCAAAACTGGCGATCCTCAAGCCCGAATCGCCGATTTCTTCGACATTATCGCTGGCACTGGCATTGGTGCTCTTCTGGCTTCCATGCTTGTAGCTGATGACGGCTCCGGTCGTCCTCTCTTTACTGCAAGAGATGCAGTCGATTTAATCACTTGTAGAAACTCCGAACTCTTCAAGGTCGGGTTCTCCGGATTTCTTCGCCGGAAAAGGAGATTCTCCGGCAAGAGCATGGATAAGGTTTTGAAGGAATTTTTCAGGAGGGATGACGGTAAGCTCCTGACTTTGAAAGACACGTGTAAGCCTCTACTTGTTCCTTGCTTTGACTTGAAGAGTTCTGCTCCGTTTGTCTTCTCTCGGGCTGACGCATCCGAGTCACCTAGCTTCAACTTCGAGCTTTGGAAAGTATGTCGCGCCACCTCAGCTACCCCCAGCTTGTTCAAGCCATTTGCTTTAACGTCCGTGGACGGAAAGACCAGTTGTTCTGCCGTTGACGGCGGTCTAGTAATGAACAATCCCGCATCAGCAGCGGTTACTCACGTGCTGCATAACAAGCGCGACTTTCCATCGGTTAACGGCGTGGAGGATCTGCTGGTTCTTTCTTTGGGCAACGGTCCGTTAATGAGTGGATCGTATGAGAGAAAACTCCGTCATAACGGTGAGTGCTCCACGTCATCAGTGGTTGACATTGTGATTGATGGAGTCTCGGAGACCATAGACCAATTGTTGGGGAACTCATTTTGCTGGAACCGTACGGACTATGTCAGAATTCAGGTATATTTTTAATGTCTAATACACTGTTTGGCCGCTCAGAAAATGCAAGAAAGTGAAAGGAATTTTAACGGTAAACGGCGACTGACTTGTATTTCCGGACAGCAGTTGGCCTAATTGAAGAAAATCTTTTACAACTTTAATTGCTTTTCAGCAGTCAAACAGTGCAGTCAATTTTTTTTTATTGGATTGTTATTGTTGAGTAACTGATGGAGTGATTAACGGCGTGAAATGTGCAGGCAAACTGTTTGTTGAGCGAGGGAATGGTGGGTCCGAAAATGCAGGAAGAGGTGTTGAAAGAGAGAGGGGTGGAGTCATTGCCGTTTGGCGGGAAGCGGTTATTGACGGAGACTAACGGCCAGAGAATTGAGAGCTTCGTGCAACGCCTTGTTGCATCTGGGAAGACCAGTTTGCCACCAAGTCCCTGCAAGGAATCCTCCGTTAGCCCGCCTTGTTAACGGCCGATAGCTGCTTTTTAATTTTTTTGTCCCAATATGTTTTTCTTCTTAACCCTTTTGTAAGCTGTAACCAATGTCGGGTTTTGTTGCTTAATTGCCTCTGTTTTGCGTTAAATAGTAGCAAATTATTATCTGTTTAGTAGCCATTCGTCCGTTCGGTAAATAGTGTAAGTGGGTTAATTAGACGACTTGTCGGTTATTAACCACATCAATTAATTGTCTCTGTTGCTGTTAGCTTGTTCAAAAACAAACCCCTTTTAATGCATTTACAAGAATGTCATCGTCCGGCCATTACACTGAAAAATTGTTGTCATTTAGCAAATAACAAAGTCTCTGAAAAGATTTCACGAAATCGAGCTACCAAGACAACCCATATCGAATAATTTTAATTGACATCGCTTCAAGCCTTCCCCGATAGCTCCAAGACAAAGGAACACATAAACAAAAGGTGTAATTGCAAACCCCGTTGCTGCCCATTATAGTCAATTACGACAACAGTCGTTGTCAAAATTAAAACCGAAAAAAAAAAAAATACAAGACTCTACCTACCCCAAAGCCGAGGGCTCACGAATTCATACTCCACCGAAAAAAATACATCACAGTTGGATCCCTTCTCTGAGTTTGGTTCCTTTATCTCTAGTTTTGGTAGGTAAGTTTGGTGGATTTGAATATTGATTGTGCTTCTCCAATAATAAGTCTTGGCATTAGACAGTACCAATAGTGCTAGCTTTGCACAACAACGGATCCCCCCCACCCCAGCTGCTACCTAATTATTTTGTTGCTTTGCGTCTTGCTCTTTGTTTAATAATCTATGCCTTCTGTGATACTTAAATTAAAGTAAAATAGGCTAACTTCATCGTATAGAATAGGAACAACTGGTACTGTTTATTTATTTATTTTGTTAGGTAGAGTACATACTTGGCACCACATTGTCTTTAATTCGGGCGATAATGACATTAGGCAAGACAATATTTAATTTACAAACACCTTAAACTCGATGTAATTTTCAATTTGCTTAGCCAGCCTGGTCCGTGTTAAGATGGCCTAAATTTACCGCAGGATGTAATTCTGATGCTTGGTGGCTGATGGTGAAGACGAAGGATCTAAAATTCTAGCCCCCCGTTGCTTTCTTTGAATGCGAACTTTCCCACATGTAACACACGAGGGAGGTGAAAGGGACCTCTACTGTTTTTACTAGCCTAAAGTAGTTTATAATTACATAACAATTGTGACTTCAGAGCAATCACGATCGGTACTGTAAAATTACCGGGTAAAAATTGCAAATGACTATATGACATGTACATATTGACAATCTTCAAAGCTTGATAACTCCAAATCGGCTAATGGAGAGTGGCTTGCTATGATAGTGTTAGTTTTACATAGACCTCCGCCTGAACCCGACAAGATTGGGAAGTGGAGTAAATCCCAGGGTGATCTCTGCCTTTTGGCCCTCCCCATTAACGTAATATTTAAAACATAAATAAAAATAATATCCACCTCACTCTATTAAACTCACTAGCGAACGTACTTTGTTCTGTGTGTGGACAAACTTATTGAAAAGATCATAATACATGGCTCAATGCTCTTTCTCTTTAGTGTTAGAATCATAGTTAGATTAATTTTATAATTATATAGTTTTTCTTTGTAATGTAGCATCTCACTATAATGTACCAATCCTTTCTATGTCAAGCTGGTG
Source organism: Khaya senegalensis (assembly GCA_032402905.1). Taxonomy (NCBI): domain Eukaryota; kingdom Viridiplantae; phylum Streptophyta; class Magnoliopsida; order Sapindales; family Meliaceae; genus Khaya; species Khaya senegalensis. The sequence continues at coordinate 921,605 of CP135542.1, read as the reverse complement.
GTTACCATTGAAGAAAAATTATAAAAGGGAAGAAACCAAAAGTCAGGCAATTGGTTAGGGTTCTTATTTTGTATATAATTGAGTATACTTTTAATCTATAATTGCAAAGCTAAGCTCAATTATGATGCCACTCGCACTCAGCTTCTTGCTTGCCTATCTTGGATGACAATGCAATTCTATGCACAAAGTTATGCTCTTCTATCATCAGTTTCAGTGCTATGATATATTCTAAAATCTATGGACGTATGCGTGGCTCCAAACCCATTATACAAATGGGTTTGATTTATTAATGGAATATCGATGCTAGCATCGTCTTCCACTATACAAAGACCTTGCATATGCTTCACGAAAGTGGCATTAGCTAGCTTAAGTTATTCCCCGTCCCCATCAGACAACCAGTAAACTGTTGAACACAATTAACTGAAAAAGAAGAACCACTGGAGTAAAGCTAGATTCTGGTCTAGTGAAGCTCCAAAGTTATTACGTATTAACTTTACCGTGTTTTCACAGACGTTAAATAATACTTGATGAGTTATCGAAAGATTGAAAAGCTTGCGGCATGTTCTTCAATAGTAATCGGCTTTTTCCCTTAACTTGTTGGTTTCTTGTCAATGCACATTTTAAGGAGAGTTGTTTCTTCTTTTAGTAAAGCAGATTCTACCTCCGTACTCAATTAATATGGCCTCATTTCAATATAAGCCCTTTAAAAAGAAAATTATGGAGAGTTCGTAGTGGGTAGTTGGCCCTCCATAAACAGGCATGCTTTGTTAGAGACTTGTTTGACCAAATTCTCTCTTTAAATCAACAAAACAGACTTACCGATTACAAAGACAGACAATAGAATTTAGATCTGTGATTGTGAGCGTAAGTGGTTGGTGGGAAATCGCTCTCTGTTGATGATAACAACTTCATCTTTAAAAATTAGAACCCCATTTGATTGTGACAGAAGTTACCATGACAAAGAGAGAACAAAAGGGAGATCAGGTGTATGGTTCAAGTGATAGTATTGTGGGGTACTCCACAACCCATTAATTAGATTAAACACTCAATTATGCTCTTCAGAATCCTCAACACAACTCCCCACCAAAACAATCGTTTAGTCTCCTTTAATCTCTTTTAAGACATGACCATACAATCTTTCGTTTGTGATATTATTGTCTATGCTTTTGGGTACATTAACATTCAAAAATTACATTAATTATAGTAGCATATATCAAACAATGTAAAATAATTTAGCTAGGTCGGGTATATATTTCCCATTGATATACAGTACTTATGTCATGTCTAGAGACCCGAGCTAATTGAATTTGTTCAACTAAGATACTGATAGCTTTATTCGGATAATAGCTAAAAGAATAAGCCATTCAGTACGCATTGCACGTCTCCGTTATAATGAATCGGCAGCAAAATTAGGCACTAGTATGGGCCAGTGACACAACTGGTTGGTTAATATATGATTCAAGTGAGATTCTTGGAGCCATTCAAGTGCAAGTAATTGTCCTTTGGCTTTCTGCAAATGTCATTTAAGGTGAGGCAAAGGGCTCCACTCCTAGATGCTTCCTTACAATAGTAACACTAACCCAGTTGGTGAAAAGTTTATTAATTCTTCTGTAATCACTATGGTTAAGATCAGACCAATTCTATAAACGATTGCAGCAGCAAGAGACAGGAGGACATAGCTAGCTAGCTAGCTAGCTAGTAAAAAAGGACAAATAAATTGCCCAATTTTATTACTCAGGCGAATCTTCAACTTTTTGGGTAATAACATAAATGCAGAGAGAGAGATCTCAACTTCACAATTCTGTTGAGCAATAGTGATGATCATCCTACCGCGTTAGCTAAAGGACATTCAATTTTGGGAACTCTTTATATCTCTAGTGATTGATTCTTATCTACAAGTCGTATCAACATGTTATTCGCAATAAAGAGGTAGGCTTTTCCATCTAGATATTGCCGATTTTCTGGAATTATATGTAAAAATCATGCCTTGATTTCACAGCTAAACTGAGATTATTTTTCATTTTTAAGGTCCACCTTTCATAGTTTTATTAGTTGACTGAGTCCAACACGCATGGCCGTAGGTCACACAGACTCTAATTTTCTAAGTCAACATTTAGTCTATACAAGCAAACAAAACAAAAGTATCAACGAGATCCAAGTAATCCGGACTCGCATGGTAAAAACTAAACACCAATCCGCACCACCCATTTCGCCATGTCTCCAGATCTCATGAACACGTATGACAAGTGTATGCTTCTCTGTTTTACTGTACCTATACGTAAATTTATCACATTTGTGATATGAATGTGAATAAATTTACAGACATGATCTTGTCTCCTTGATCTTTCTTGATTGGTTAACCATCTCGTTTCGTGCTATCTCCTCCGTCACTTTAAATTTACTTCGTAGTCTCCTTTCTCTCAAAACCTCAGCTAAAGAATCAGTGCATGCATGGATCATGCAATCAACCATGCCCGTCTGATCTTCTTGTAGGACCATCGGATGAAAACTCCAAATGGGCATTTTACCTCGTTAGCGTTTGGATTCTCTCACAGCACAGCGTGCCCGTAAGTAACTAAATCTAAAATCCAACATGAATTAAAGTGCTGAGAAAAGAGAATAGCTAGGATTTTGTTTGCTTATGCCAACTAAGGAAATTAGGGAGAATCCTGAATTTTAATATAACTAGCTAGATGTGATTTGCAGTACTACAGACCAGTGCTGGTGTTGTCAGGAGATTCCACGCAACTGACATATTAAACAAAAATACAACAAGACTACTGAAAGGTTTCGAAGGTGTTAACTTTTAGGACCAAAATGGTCCTGTCCGATCCCCCTGTGCTGAATAACATTGCTTAGATTTTAAAGTAATTAATTATGTTATTCAAACGAGAGAATTTTAATTAAGACAAATCTATTATGTTATTGTAATATTGCAGTGAATTCCTTCAATAATTAAATAAAAAATTAAATTAAAACTTGACTCTTTTTATTTTTATTTATTTATTATTTGTTATTCGCTCTATAATTAAATGGTTCCATGGCATTGATACCAACGCTGTGGAATATGTTATCTAAAATCTCTCTATTCGAGTTTGTTAAATGTGAAACACTTGGCACACGTGCGGGGAGGGGGGACAGTCCTTCGATAAACCTCGTGTGGAACATGCACATGATCCTCTCACGGGCCACGTGATTATTAGTATTATTAGCTTCTAACTTGCTGAGAAGGACGAGTCCTTTACACTGCTGTTACTGATGCCACCGATACAGTACATTTTCACGTGGCAACTTTACGAAATTCGTAGTAATTTATACGTGCATGGAGTGGAGCCCGTGAAGGTTGGATAAATACAAGCATGGCGAGATCCTTTGATTATTTCAAGGCAAACTCCTGGCGTGCGTTATTGAGATTGACTTTTTCGTCGTTTGTGTTATGTCTTTGTGTGTAAGAGGGACACCGTGACTGAGATGGAGAAAAAGAAAAAGGAATCTAGTTAAAGGACAGTACTGAACTGATCACCAGAAGAGAGAAAGAGTCCTTGATCAGTTAAAAATGGCAGCAAATGCGCTGGTTCGGAATCTCTGGCCACGTCTGCAGGAAACCCAATGGGAAGGTTCTTATGCTCATTTTTTAGTGTCAACAGTTAACTCGCCGACAACTTCATTCATTACAGAAGAAAGTAGTATCCTTAGCTACTGTTTCTTGTGATTGATTTTGATATGTTACCGGAATGACATTATCTTTCCTTATTTGTTTGCTTGCGCAAATTGCCTAATGGGCCTGGCTTCTTTGTCTTGTACCTTGTTGGTTTCGTCAAGGACCAGGCCACTAGGTAAGAAATTAACTTAAGCCAATGGCTAGGACCAAGCGATATAGTAAATGCGATGCTCGATTATGTCCATGCTTGGCTTTAATATGTCCGAGAACCGATAAATTCAGGATTCAGGATGTTGTCACAGCTCTTTAAATAAGCACAGAAAGAGAAAGTGACGCTACAGTACTTTGAAAAAGTGTGGGCAGGAAAATCTGCAGTGAATAAAGGAACCGTAAGTTAACATGTGCAGCCTTTGACTTGTTCTCGGTAAAGTCGGTGAGATATCAAGACTTAGAAGCTGGGTAAAAGTTTCCAGATCAACTAACAGTCTGTCATCATTACAGTACAATAGCCTGGTACTGAGGAAATTGACTTCTCCGAAATCTCAACCCGACATTGGTGCAGGTCCATTGGAATTGCTATAATGTACAGCCCAAATGTCCTAGACAGGCCCACCATGTGACTGGCTCTGGGCCAGCCCATGTGTGCTGATAAGAAAAATATCTATGTCGTGTCGGAATTACACCCTCAACGCAGGACGAGGTACAATACTTTAATACCAAGAAAGTGGGTGCATATAATAATACAGGGGATGTATTTAGCTCCACTCTTTTACTCGAGACACAAGGATTCAGCCTGTGTCCGTATTGGCAGTGTGTTGATGAGACAGAGACTGAGTTTTGCGCCCGAAATTACAAGCACTCGCGACCAGCATCACATTAGTTTAAATTAATGTTTCTGAGGGCGGGAGCGGACTTTAAAATCGCAAAACAAATGGCGGGATCCAAACACCTTACCACAAATTTACTTCGTCAAATTAAAACCAAATCACCACGTTTCATTTCGCAGATCAAACTCTTTCACTTTCTTTCCCTAATCATTCCCAGCCTGCGTCTTTGTGTTTCCGATTCGTCATGGATAGTCAGGAGCGCCAACCGGTTCCTGCTCGAAGAAACTTGAAGCGAAAGCTGGAGCAAGAATTCGGGGAGGAGAGAGCCAATCGCAAGGTTTCGATCGTCGAATCCAACGCCGGTGAACAGGATCTAGTTCAAGATATTCGCGCCCGGGTTGATATTCTGAACTCCACCTACACTTCTAACGAAGTCGATCGCGCCGCTGCCAAACTCGCCGTTCATGCACTCGTCGAATGCGCTAAAAAGGGTACCGTTTCCAGTTTTCACCGCTTTTCTCCGATTACTTATATTTTTGTATATGTGTGATTTTGGTGCATGTGACTCTATTCTATCTGAGTAGTTCAAAAAACATGGAATTTTGATCGCTGAGTTTAGTCATTTTAACTGAAATTACTTCCAGTTAATCGGATTTATGCGAACTAGTTTACTATTATTGTTCTCTTGAGATCATATTCTGTAAAATTTTATTAAGTTTACGTAATTTTTTAATTCGGTTCAGTGTAGGTAGGATATGCAAAGAAAACATTTCAGTGATTTAATTTACCAATTTGAGTCTCCTAATATTTTTCGATTGAATGATTTAATTGTGTGACTTCTCGTATTTGTAGTTGTTTTTGGTTTTCTTTTAGAATTTGTTGTTTTAATAATACATGTGCAGAAGAAATTGTAAATTTAATTGTGGATAGTGGAGCCGTGCCTGCGCTGGTGAGGCATCTTCAGTCGCCCCCACCGTCGACAGATGTTCAGATTCTGTATGAGCATGAGGTGGGGAAAGGAAGTGCTTTTGCTCTTGGACTTCTTGATGTCAATGTAATAAATCTGATACCCTCTGTATTTTTCACGTTAGAGGCATGAATTGTTCTTTTTGTATATATCTTTTTCTAGTTTCTTGATGGTTTTTAAATGCAGTATGTAACTGCTCAGCTACTGTTTTTTTGGTTTTCTTCCATCTTCTTGTAAAAATAATAGCAAGCAGCCTCTTAGTAGCTACTCTTTGTGATGAGAACTAATCATTTGTCAGACTTTCTCTCCTCTGATGGTGTTCTATCAAATTAATTTCTGCCATTTCAATTGTTATCGGATTAATTATTTTTGAAACATTTTACAAAATTGTCACATAACAGTTTTGTATCTGACAAGTTAACTACTGTATGATATCAGAAGATTACTAAATGGTAAAATTTGCCAACTAATTGGACTTGCGTATTGATTTTGTTGATTACATGTGCTTGTATTTCAGATAATTATTGTGGTTCTACCAGTTGGCTCAAGAGAATCTGGGAAGCTAGGAATTCTTATCTGGACAACTTCAAATGAACTGATAAAGAATCCAAAGTATTTGTATTGGATTGACACTTTCACAAACGTCAAATTTGACACTGATTATTGACATTTAAGTTGGGAGTTGTAGGTTTTATAATCTTTAAAGAGTTCTATTAACTATGTGCACATGCACAGGCTAAACAAATATGGAAAGTTCTGAGATTTTCCCTTTCCTTTGACTATTGTGTGACTTCCTGTGAAGACAATATCATGGGATCAGTGTCCTCTTGTCTACAACTGTGCCATGTAACTCTGTTCCTTGGCCTGCAGTTGGATAAGTTGGTTGTTTCATAGGCAGATTGAAGTTAATTCAAGAAAATAAAGAGGCTTTCCTACCCAACAAACCCACTCAACCTGACCCCAGATTTCATATGCCTGCAGGTTCAGTTTCTTAGGTTTTGTTGTTTAGGTTCTGTAAGATTTTAGTCACTGTAAGGTTTCAGATCACAGGGGAAGCATCTGAAGTCTGCAATAAATTAGACATGATCTAATATCTATCTGGTTTTGGAATTATAACTGAACTGCTCCTCTACATGCGCTGCTATTTATTAATAGATTATGAGCCAGGCGTTGGGTTTGGGCTACTTAATTAGATTTGCCAACTATGCTGTGGTTTTCATAAGTTACGTCTGATCATTCTTGTATAGTTTGGCAAATATTTTCTATTGGTTATAAAATTGTGATGCAAGCATTACTTTTACTTTATATGTAGCTATTTCTGATGTGTCATGTTTGGGCTATTTGTTTACTATGTAGCATTTACCTTGCTTGTTGCTCTGTTAAATGGCCAGAGCATCAACAACTGATAGTTGATGCTGGGGCTCTATCCCATCTTGTGGACTAGTTAAAGTGGTATAAAAATGGTAGCAGCTCTTGGGCACTCAGTGGTGTTATCAGGAGAGCAGCTGATGCAATCACTAACCTTGCACATGAGAATGCCAACATCAAAACCTGTGTCAGGTTTAGTTATTTGCATATTTGCTTTAATTAAGAATTACACGTATTACTACTTCTTTCTAATATTGTTGTCGTATATTCAGGATTGAAGGTGGTTGAATTGCTTAAGTTTGTAGATGCAAAAGTACGGAGGGCAGCTGCAGGTGCCCTGCAGACACTTGCATTTAGAAATGATGAGAACGAAAAACAGGTGGAATTCTCTTGCTACATGGTACTATAGAGGTTCTTTTTCATTTTTTTTTAATTCTTTTTCTAATTGCAATTGTGAACTGGCAGATTGTGGAATGTAATGCTATACCCACCCTTATATTAATGCTTCGATCAGAGGATGCTACTATACATTATGAAGTGGTGAGCTGTCATCCAAATTTTTATTCGTTCGGAGTTGCATTTCTGAACCTCAATACCTTTTACCATTATCGGACTTCACCTGAGGTTTTCAGGTTGGTGTGATTGGGAATCTGGTTCACTCTTCCCCAAACATAAAGAAAGAAGTTCTTTTTTCTGGAGCTTTGCAGCCTGTTATTGGATTGCTGAGGTAAATGTTGAATTTTGAAAGAGGTTCTCCTCTTCTGAGTAGAATGATAGTTTTTGTTATTAAAGTCTTATTCAAGAGTTGTGGGCTATTTGCTTTCTATTATTTTAAAATTTATCGTTGGTAATAAATGTTTGAAGGGATTGATGAATTTGGTGACAGTTCCTCCTGTTCAGAGAGCAAACGAGAAGCAGCTTTATTACTTGGTCAATTTACTGCAGCTGATTCAAATTGCAAGGTAGACTAGAAGATTTTTTTCTTTTCTTCAGCTTGAACTTTGCATCTTTTATACCAGTAATCATGGATTTACATCACAAATTTGGATTATTAGCCCTATTGTTTGATTCATCTTCTAATGTCATGAGAGTATTCTTCTTTAAACACAACAAAGATGCGTTTCATGCAGGTGCACATTGTTCAGAGAGGAGCTGTAAGGCCATTAATTGAGCTGCTTCAGCCCCCAGATTCACAGCTTAAGGAAATGTCAGCTTTTGCACTAGGGAGATTGGCACAGGTTATCATTTCTTTGATCCTGTCATGCCTTGTTCAAATCGGACATAAATTTAAGTGGCATTAGAAGGCTGCTAAATTATCTTATTATTGAATAAACTTGAATGGTTTTAGTTGTCAGCTCTTCTTTCATTCCACGAGGAAGGTTGTTTAAAATATATGCATATTTTAAAATCTGACTACTGCTTAACAAGGCTAAGTGATTTTGGGTGTTGGGTTATTGTTTTTGGATTTTTGTTATATTCTTTGAATAAGGGAAACAATTCAATTGCCATGTTGAGGTGTCTTGCATGAATGATTATTAGGTTTGTGCAGCGATGTTTCTCTCATCATCTTGCTGTATAATTACAAATCAGCATATATTTATTTTGGTCCTCTACTGATCTTTTCATCTGCTTGCATTTCACCTGAAGCTTTTTTATGCTGGACACAATCTTTTTGTTGTCTGTTGTCTTTTCGCATTAAATTTCTCTGGTGACCTGTAACAATGAATTTATTTTTTTCCTTATGTTATAAGTTCCCTTTTTAGTATGTTAATATTTGGAATGGTCTGCATAAGCTGGGCAAGTTATGTGTGCGTGTTCTTTCCCTGAATATGCTAAAACTGTTTTGTCTGCAGGATATGCATAACCAACCTGGTATTGCTCAGGATGGTGGCATAGTGCCATTGCTAAAGTTTATTGATTCCAAAAATGGATCTTTGCAACATAATGCTGCATTTACTCTATATGGCCTTGCAGATAATGAGGTAAAGTTAGGTTGTCCAGTCATTGCCATTTTCAGTAAATTGCCTTATATAGCAGCACTTATTGGAAGTTGTCCCTGCAGGATAATGTTGCAGATCTTATTAAGGTTGGTGGTGTTCAGAATCTTCAAGATGGAGAGTTTACTGTGCAAGTATGCTTTTCTTTCCTTTTCATGTTTTGATGCGGAGGGACCAGATTATTGGTCCTTCCTCCCATTCCATTCTATGGTTGTTGCCTAACTCTGCTATTTTTTATTTGATACTTGCAGCCAACTAAGGACTGTGTAGCAAGGACATTGAAAAGATTAGAGGACAAAATTCAAGGACGAGTGAGTCCTTTCATTCTACTTTCTAGGCTGTCTACTTAATTTGAATTTTTGTTTTAACCTTCATGCTAGCTTTTTGCATGCAATTTTGATGCTAATGCGTTAAATTGTGAAAAATCTCCCAGGAAAGAAATTAACTGTATAGACATAATTTGATATGATATGCTGGTCCAATTTTGTTTATGCTTTTTCTTGACAGGTGTTGAACCATCTGTTGTATCTGATGCAGTTTGGAGACAGGGCTGTTAAAAGACGAGTTGCTTTGGCTCTTGCTCACCTCTGTGCCCCTGATGATTGTAAAACTATTTTCATTGACAACAATGGTATAAATATTGAGCTGAGCTATCAATTCCAATTATCATTGTTTTTCTAGCATAAAATTTCTCTAGCAGTTTGATTTGTGTCTTCTTCATTTTTGGTTGCTTGCTTTAATGTTTAAGTTCTATTTTTTTGACAGGATTAGAGATACTGTTGGGGCTTCTTGAGTCTAAAAATGTGAAGCAGCAAGAAGACAGTTCAGTGGCCTTATATAAGCTGGCTACCAAGGCTACTTCTCTCTCTCCTATGGATGCAGCTCCTCCATCACCCACCCCACAGGTGTTTTTCCCTTTAAATTTCTTCTTGCTTTGTTGCTATCAATTTTCTAGTTTCTTTTTAATTAAATTAGTCTGGTTATTAATTATAGACGATAATATGGGATGTGGATGTGCACTTGGTCTGATTGTGCTTTTACTTGCTTTATCACTTGTTCTAGTCCCCTTTAAGAGAGCAATATGAATGCTTGTGAGATAGTAGTGTTCTGAAAAGCAGCTTAGATATTTTTATCAGTAAGTGCTGTGGTTGACCTTGGTTTGCATGCTCTTTTTTGGCTGAGTCGTTACAAGATGCAGTTTGCCTCCACATGTGCAATGATCTATGTAGTTTCCACTGCTACTACTTGTGATCTACTCCAACTGGTTCTAAAGATATGTATTATCTTTGAACAGTTGTTCTTTGTTCGTAAAATGTAAACTCTGGCGTTTCTATTTGTTTTTTTTTGGGGGTTGAATTATGAAGTTATTATTTGCTTCTTTTCCTTGCTCTTTGATCCAAAGCATTAAATCCAGATCTTTGTTTCATAGTTAATAGTGTTGATTTGCATATTCATGAAATCGAGAATGAAATATCAATTTCTTGTTCACATTTTGCATTGCTGACAGTTACATAATTTTGCTGCAGGTTTACTTGGGTGAGCAGTTTGTAAACAATTCTACATTGTCTGATGTGACATTCTTGGTTGAAGGTATCAAATTTTTTCATTTGTTTGTTTATTTTGATATCTTTTGCTTATTTTCTTGTTTCTTTCTTACTGAGAATGTAATTGTCTTTTAAGTTATCAGATAAACATTTCTATGCACACAGAATTTGTTTGCTTGCTTCCTTGGATGCTTTCCGTGCAATGTTTGATGGTGGTTACAGGGTGAGTATTTATTGACCTAAAGCTGTCTTTTTCCATTGTTTACATATGTTGTAAGTTGTTCTAACTTGTTTCAACCCTTGAACTCCTCCCTCACTAGAAGAAAAAGAAACCAAAAGATAAAACTCAGAAAAAACATGACTGAAATTATGTTAAATGATTGAATCTTTTGTCAGATTTCTTTCTGAAAACTCTTAACACTGCTTCAGCTGATCTGTGCAACATTTTGCGCTCTTTTCACTATTTGAAATGATGAATAGTTTTTTAAAAATTTTGATTGATTACTTATGAGTGCTCTATAAAATGTATTGATTGATTACTTATATGAGAGCTCTATAAAATTTATTGCAGGAGAAAAATGCTAAAGATGTAGAAATTCCAAATATCAGATGGGATGTTTTTGAGTTGATGATGAGGTGTGGAGTGAGCTTCACATTCTCTCATTAAAGATGAATGAAAAAGCAAATGTGACCTATCACTGATATTTGGGTGGATATCTGTGTTCTTGTAGATTCATATACACAGGATCTGTGGATGTTAATGTAGATATTGCTCAAGATCTTCTCAGAGCTGCTGATCAGTATCTTTTAGATGGCCTTAAACGTCTCTGCGAGTATGCCATTGCACAGGTTGGCCAAAAGAGTAGTTTGATAAGTGCTTTGATTATCAACATAGTAATATCAAAATTGTCTGATGACTTGTTATTGTTCTTTAGGATATTTCCGTTGAAAATGTTCCTCTCATGTATGAGTTATCAAAGGCCTACAATGCTATGATGTTGAGGCAATCATGCATACTGTTTATTTTGGAGCAATATGACAAACTGAGAAGCAAGCCTTGGTACGCTACCTTGATCCACCTTGCTTGTCCAGTTTCCTCTTTTGCTTGAGCAAAAAATTTTAATAGTCCTGATAATATACATTTTTGGCTGGTCATTTGAATTTATTATCTTGGGTTTTACATTAGAACATTGTGCTTTGCTTTTGTACTGATCCAAGAGTGTTAGGATATACATAGGTCACTAAAGAAATATTCTATTTACTGGCTGAGTATTGAAGTTATTATCTGATTTCAATATTAAGTAGGATTTTCTAGAATATTTTGAATTATTTTTGAACTTTGCTTTCGTTATCTTCCAGCTTGTCTGTGTACCCTTTTCAATGTAGTAGATCTCTGATCTGAATTTGAAAATTTCTAATTCAAGTGGTGATAATTTGCAGGTTTTTTCATTTGATCTGCAGTGTTACCTGAGATACGCTACTACTTCACACAAGCATTTTCTAAACCTGTCAGGTTGTACTCAAGTCAGTTGTGAATGATACACTGGATTTTCGATATTTGATTAGCTGTAGGGATAAGAGTAACAGAAATGTATAGAGCTTATTAGGTCACTTATTGTTTTAGTTAAAGTAGTAACTTTTGCCGATTCCCATGTATAACAATACTGCTTGACCTCTTATATAATACAAATCCCACAATTTTTGTGGTGTTTCTTAAGCTATGGGAAACTTTAAGACACCTTCACAGATTAATCGGATGATCAAAACATTTTGACTGATTTCTTGTAAGAGTGGTTTAAACAAGTAGGTTGGGTCAAAGGGTAACTCTTGGTTGCTTCTAAAGTGTGTTTTTTGGCGTGGCGATGTTGCAAGTACGAGGACATTTCATTATTTTTTGTAGTCAGCAGAGAAGACATCATTCAAGTTTCAAGATTGCATCAAAACAATAGAACGTTTGCATATCCCATTGATCATATTTACTGTTGGAATTCCCTCCCTCCAGAAAGAGAAAACAATTGTACCCTTACGAAGGGTGAATTTACAATTAAAAGCTACGGTTGAGAGATAGATGTAAGTAAGAATTGGGTGATGATAAATCCACTCAGCCTTATGCGTTATCACTTTCCGCCCGCAATTAACGGGGTATTTATGGAAAATGGGTTTTATGACAATAATTCCGGGGTTTAATAGCATTGCTCTTAAATTGGGCTGAACTATGTGCTGGGCAAACTGAATGCAATCGGCCCGAATTTGCAGATGCCCAGTGATTCATTGTAGAAAGGGCAATAACAAAGCCAGAGAATCCACTTCCGACACTTATTTATCATCACCAACTATCGAGCTCGGTTTTAAGGTATTCAACCAAATTACTTGCTCCACTCAGACTGAAGACAACAAAGATAACACTTGGATTTTTCTACCGTCTGGCCCGGAGAAAGAAGTTATAATTTTGTACTGAGAACACGGTATGGCTGTGCAGCTATCTAGTCTATGGTTACCTTCTTCCGCAATCTCCGCGCAGTTTGTTCACTGCCGATGTAGAACGAAACCGTCTCCTCGTCCTACAGCTCTGGCCGCTACGCCTTCTTTGTCTTCTTCGGCTCCTACTATTCAGGCAACATTTCTATCCCCTAATTCCTTATACGACTTTACCTTAATAATTTGTAAGAACATATTCATAATTGTGGATAATGATATTTCAGATTGTTGGTGGGAACAAAGCGAGTTGGCATGGAAATTCAAATTCCAAAAACAGAACTGAGGGCTACCAAGAAGAAGAGTGTGATTGGATTGATCTTGATGCTGATCTTTACTACTGGGCAAAGTCACTGCGACCTGTTCAGGTTCTTTATTCAACTTCTTTTGTCGTAATCAATGAAATATTTATGTCTCGCAACCCCGAATGTTCATATTAACAATGACAATTTTACAGTGGTATCCTGGTCATATTGCAAAAACTGAAAAGGAACTTAAAGAACAACTAAAGCTTATGGATGTTGTCATAGAAGTGCGAGATGCTAGAATTCCCTTGTCCACAACCCATCCGCAGGTTAGAGTTTTGAATTCAGACATCATAGTTATGCCTCGTGTTGCCTCCAATGTCTAAAATTATTGCTACCATTTCATGAGCAGATGGATTCATGGCTTGGTACTAGGAAAAGAATTTTGGTATTGAATAGAGAGGACATGATATCTACAGCAGATCGGAATGCTTGGGCTACTTATTTTACAAGGCAGGGAACTAAAGTTATCTTCTCCAATGGAAAACTTGGAATGGTATCTAATTAAAGGGCCCCTTTTGAGCTTTCTAATCTTTGTATGTTATAGCAGGAAGTAAACACTCTCATGCTGTAAATACAGGGCACTATGAAGGTGAACCGGTTAGCAAAGGCATTGGCAGCTGGTGTAAATGTCAAACGTAGAGCCAAAGGTCTCCTTCCTCGTCCGGTGGGTTTCCTAGGTCAATTTGTTACTACAGTGAACATTTTTGGCATTTAAATATTCTTTGAGTCTTCTATTTATGGCTGACTTTGCTGTCAGATATTTATTAACTCCTTTTGCACTGGAGCCTGACAAATGTTCTAGTTTCTTCTGTTTGTTCTCACAGATGTAATGCTTGTACCTGTTTGCAGTATATTAGTTAATTTTACTTATTAGATTAAAAGCATCTAATTGTTGATCCATTAAATTGTCTCGATATAAACTTTACTTTCAAAACATTAAGAACTTTCTTTATCATTTTACAGGTTCGAGCTGGAATTGTTGGATACCCTAATGTTGGGAAATCATCTTTGATCAACCGTTTGCTGAAGCGGCGAATGTGTCCAGCAGCTCCAAGACCAGGTGTTACAAGAGAATTGAAGTATGTATTATAATTTTCTTTGCTTAGATATCATCAACAGTGTTACGCATGATTGGTAGGGGAACAAAAGTATTTTCATGCAATGTTCAAACTTCTAAGGCCTGCGTTCGTGCAGTCCTTGGAAACAGCAAGGGATACCAGGCTTAACTTCTTTTAATTCCTTCAAAGAATTGGAATTTTGATAAACTAGGAGGTTTTGAATCTGTGGATATTACATGGTGCTTACAGTGTCAAAAAATTTCAAGTGGCTTGAACTGAAATGGAGGTTTTGAACATTTTGAAACATGAAAATGGAAATTTGGCAACCTGGTCTTTGAGATGCATCTCTAATGCAACTGTTCATAGCTCTAAGCACTATATTCATGCAGTTAGAAAATATTGAAAGAAACAAAGTTGACACATTTTCAACTATTGTACAATTGTTGGAAGCTTGATGAGAAAGAAAGTTAACTCATATGATGCTTGAATTGTCATAAACTTTGTATTGGTTTGGAAGTTAATCAAAGGTCAAAGTTAAACTTCCCTAAAATGTAAAATTTTGGTGCTGTATGTTTTTGAGTTGTATTCTTCATCAATAGAAAACAAAATTAAGAAATTAACCTTTCTGTTTTAGTATCTTCCTTATATCTGGTTGTAACATATCAATGGTACATGTTGGATCTCTCTACTTTCTCTGTCAGATGGGTTCGTTTCGGGAAAGATCTTGAATTGCTAGACTCTCCTGGAATAATCCCAATGCGGATTAGTGATCAAGCAGCTGCCATAAAGCTTGCTATATGTGATGACATTGGAGAGAGATCATATGATGTTACTGATGTTGCTGCAGTTCTTGTGCAAATGCTGGCAAGGATTCCAGCCGTAGGTATTTATTTCATCCATTCCTCTACGCAATTTGCTGATGTTTATTGTCCCGAAATTAGTCCAGGGTATATTTCCTGTTTTGCTTGTGTGTTTTGCTCATTCTCTAGGTTGTAGGAGTTATGTCCTGCATGACATGTTATGGATGTTTAGCTCCTCTCCTATTTTTGTTCATATTAAGAGAGTGATTGGCATGATTTAAGTGAATAATCACTGGGGGGGAATTTTATTGAACCAGCTTTACTTAATTATACTGAAAAAAACTTCTTTATCCATGGTATGGCTCAGAATCATTGATAACTGGAGGCTAAGAAAGAGAATCGTTTTACTGACATGGCCTTGCTTTCTGGTTGAAATATTGGCAAGTGGTTTTGTTACCAATACTGTGACGTGTTACATACATAATGGGCAAAATGTGCTTACTCCAAACTTCGATATTTACCTGTACAACTTGTAATCCAATTTATGCGTCTTGCAGGTGTAAATGCTCTTCAAAAGCGATACAAAATGGATGTGGATGGTGACAATGGTAAAATGTATGTCTCATGGGATATGCTTTTCACAGACTCTCAGAATGTATTGTAACCCTAACATGTCCATGCCACCGCAATTTTCTATTGATTAGGCTACTGTTAATATGTTGTTTTGCAGATTTGTTAAGAAGCTTGCCCTTCACTTGTTTAACCGGGACACCCATCAAGCAGCATTCCGTCTCTTGAAAGATTTTCGGGATGGGAAATTTGGTTGGATTTCACTGGAGAGGCCTCCTAGTTAATAACGTTAAGTGGCTCCAAGATGATGTGAAGCTTCCATGGGCAACCTTTTTTATCTCTGAGTGCTGAAGATGTCAGTGAGAATTTAGTAATCTTCAGGAAGTATGCAGGCTTTAATTAACTGCAATCCCTAATTGCGGAAAGAAAAAAGGGAGCTTTTCTTTGTTATAATAGCTGGGCATGAAGCTGCGGACATGGCAGCTAGGAAGGTCTAAGAAGAGAAGACGTAGAGGAAATGGAGGCTCCCCTCCTGGGGGTATACGTATAAACGGCCCTGTCATATGAATATGATTCATGTCAAGCCTGTAAAGTATCCATGTATAGCTATTTTTTTTTTTAACATTGTATCTCGAGTAGTTGGTTAGTGAAGTATGTAGTCTCTAAACTTAAATATTTACTTTTTCAAATTCTTCTGTTTGTTTCTTGAATTCAAAAGAGAAAATCATCTGAATATGGCCATGATCACACGGCAACGCCCAGCGATCCTGATCTTATTTTTCAGGTGGTTGTAGCAGTAATGTCGACACAGCTCCTGGAAACCGTTCCTAATAAGCACCATGAATTGAAAATATCTTAGTCCTCAATATATTCTTGGGAATAATACTGCAAGTACAATTAGGCTGATACTGCCCTAGATACTGCGCCAGTTTAGTAGGTCCCAGCTGATTGATCATAAATCTCCAACCACTCCAAATCCTGCAATTCTTTCTGTGGTGAAAGGAATATAAAACAATGTTAAATCATACTATTTCCATAATCAGACTAACAGAATTGCTGTCAAACAAAGGAGGAGAAGTTAAACCATCAATCTTCATAACAATGAATTGGTTTAGTCTATGCATACAAGCTTTTGTAATGGAAATCAAACTATGAAGGGTAAAACCACTGGTAATGAAAGCCTGGCAATGAAAGCACATGATGGACTACAGAAAATGTAGGGCAACCTATAACTAATGGCATACACAATCATGCAAGGGAAAACACACTGCCTCCACAATGATCATTCACTAAATGCACCTATCCTTTACTGTCAACACCCACATCTTGAACATACTACAACAAGAGATGGGTCGGGGTTGATTCTGTATCGTTATCTTGCAATTGTGGGAACGCAACCTGAATCTCCTTTATTTGACCAATTCTCTTTTATTTTACAAGCTTGAATTGGCCGGTCAATTTGGAGTCCTTCAGCACCTTCCTTTTCCAACAGAGAACAGAATCTGTGAAATGTCTCAACATTCACTTGTAGCCTGAAATCTAGAATAAACAAAAACTTCATCTCCATCCGATTCAGTTCTGCTGTGCTCACTCCACCCACTCTGGCATAGTATGCATTGTTAAAAAATCTGCAAAATGACATAGTACAATACTTTTACAAACTAATCTATTAATGATAGAGACAACAAAAAAAGATCCAAAGTAAAAGCGGTGGATAGCGGAACTTGATTTCCCTGCAAGCAATCATATTGCCAATTCACCAAGCATGCTTGCAAGTGACATTAATAACCAGCAGCCCATCATTTTGGAATAATGAGACACTATAATAGGATCAAATATGCATCTAACTTTAAGGATTAGTACTTACGCATCATCAATATATTTTGCTGCTACCATTACACTTGTTATAAGAAGCCGATGAACATTAAGGGTAGTTAAGTGACCATCTGTTTGTTGAAGGAATCTATCCATATAAATGTGTGCAATAACAAAGCAGGAGGGGCTGCAGGCAGCATACTTGAAGATGCGATCAATATACTGCTGAATACTTATAGTGGGTTCTCTTAACCCATGAAATATGGTAACATCTTTAATTTGCATCGTCTCCAGTAACATCTCATTTTCCTGAACAGATTTCTCAAGAAGTCTAGCAATAAGAGATAAAATCTTCGGACTTCCTACAACTCTTTTCCCCGATTCTTTAAGTCCCAAAGTGCAATATATATCAGAATTTACATTCTCGGCATCAAGAGCAAGTGTTCCCATATCCAGATATTGCTGCAATAAAGTACCATCTAATTAATGCCAAAAAAGAGTCCACAAAAGGAACATGCAATACTAACAAGAATAATGCTAAGAAGCAATGTACAATTACTATTAACTCTTTGCTTTGCAAAAAATAAAGAAAAGGAAAGAAAAGAGGAAGAAGATAATTAGCAATAACTTGCATAAAAACCAAACCAGACAATTAGCAGACGGACTAGTAACTACCAATATTTAGACCTCTCAAAATTTATGCTTCAACATGTTGATAAAACGTACACTGCATCCTCAATCTCAAGTCCAGAGAGCAAATATAGAAGTATATTTTTTTATTGAGCTGCATAGCCTAATGCCATCATAATTACAATTTGGTCAGAACCCCCCATACTAGCAATGCCTTGCATTAAATTACCACTTGGTGGAGTTAAAGGGCAACTATTTTTTGGCCTCTAGAAGGGCTTGAAAGTTAGGAAGGACAAAGATTGTAGAAATGCATATAAAAAACTAAGCAATGTTCATATCACACACTCTAACAATTATAGACACCAAACATAAATGATGTGTGCATTATATATCTTACCAAATTGGTACGCTGCCCTTTTAGTAACTCAAGAAATGTTATACATTGCAAACTAAAGTGAGAGTAATTATAGTGTCATCACAATTTCTTAGACTATAAATTCACACGTGGACATGCCAGATTCCATGTAGATACACAATCCAACTCCAATAGTATAGTTAGGTCTCCATCCAAATTCCTCTTTATATAGTTAGTACTCCATAACTGTTGCAACATAAACGATATGCTTAAATGATAAAAGGGTTTGCATATTCAACTAACAAATAATGTGTCATAAAAGTACCATTTGCATCCTATAATTTTCTTTCCACGAATGAAGTGCAGATCATATAGTCAATCCACTTCAAAATTTTCTCACAAGTACTCAAGATTAAAGTTATGATTGTTACCCAAGTAAACTGTTTTAAACGGAATCGATTAATTAACACATGTCTAAAAGAGAGAAAGCCCATCAAATGTTCCATAACACCGAAACTCAAAGTCTTAGCATCAAACAGAATCGCTTGATTTTGTGCAGGAGATGGAACAAAAAAAAAGGGCAAAAGCGCTCAACGCAACATAAACCAGCAAACAAGAAAATACATTATCTATTAAATCCTAGCTCAGTAATTACAACACCAAACGCAAATTATAGTTAACAAGAATATACATACACTATAACTTACAGATTAATTGTTGAGAGTGATGTCTCTATGGTCAAGTGTTATCTGTTCCTTGAACAAAAGCGTTGAGCACATAAGACGCTGAATATAGAGACATAAATCTTATTTCCCGAAGCTTACACCTTCTTCCTTCTCTTCTCTGCCTGTCTCATTTCTCTAGACCTTAGCCAGACAAACAGAGAAGAGAGAAAAAAGTTGAGAAGAACGATACAGTTTAGTTTATTTATTCATTTGTTGCTTACACTTCACAGTTGTCCCCACTCTCCCTCTCTCGCTTCTTTAATGGAAAGTAAAAAGTAAAAAATAAAAGTCTTGCCTCTATCTCCGCGCAAACTTCACATGGAAGATTTTTGTGAGGGTGGTACGGTTCACTCATCACCGCTATTCATTACTTACGATTGGGTAATGAAATGAAAGCTTTTTCTTATTCTCGCCTTCTTCTGGGCGTCATTGATTCGGTCCCACGTTGCCAGACTCTGTTTCAAAACAACTAGTCAGGCATCTTTTCCAGCAACTACTAAATTCCAATCAATTTCAGGCAATTCCCACGAACGACGCCCTTAATCATTAATAGAAAACTTGCCCACCACAGAAATTGCCTGCTGACAAATCCAATATTATCGGCTCTTAATTAATGTTTTACAAATATAATTAAGTTAATTAGAAGTTTTAATGTATTTGTTAGATGATTCTTCTGAAGATGCAAACCAAATACAATGCATCATGTTCATGTTCATGTTAGCAAGTCCCTTCAAGTTACCATTAATTTACTCCGAAAGTCAGCCCACCGTATCAAAGGGTGAGTTCAGGTCCACCTGTAATAACAATCATTGTCAATTAGAAAATTTAATTAATTCTATAATTAAGGTGAGTATCTCGTGTAATCCCACCCACAATAATTAAGTGCTTAAGTTAATTATGATTAATGTGATGACTTGTTTCACATCCACAACTAAAGGACAGTTGTCGGAATGTCCACGTCATGATCCAGCTTCACACGCATTGGACAACAAGCTCATATGCTGTACAGCTGCTAAGCTGTCGGTTCCGGCAGTTTTGGGTTCAGCTATTAAATTTTCTGTCTCTGAATAAAGCCCATTTTTAATTGTTCGGGTAAAGGCCCAGAAGCTCAAACCCACATTAGGGTAACAGAGCTAGGCCCAAACCCGAAAACTTTATAACGGTTATAACACAAGGCGGAGGGGCTTTATTGTCATTTCATTTGGAATCGAAAACTTGAAACTGACGCTAGTTTGGCTCCCATTGTTTTTTAACTTGACCATCATTTCCCTCCAATTCTCTGCACGCACTCCTTTGATTTTATCTATTAATCCATTCCGGGGATCATCATTACTCTCCTCGCCACCATCAATGTTCTGAATTTCGTAGTCGTATAAATTTTCCCAGTGTTGTAAGGTCACTTTCTCTTCTCTGTTACGCTTGTCTGTAGTTTTCCATTTCTAGGTTTTACGTTTCTCAAATCTAGGGTTTCCGCGATTCGCTAAATTGCTTAATAATTTGGCCTTTTGGAAGAAATAGGTAAATAACTGAAAATCGTGGATATTCTCTCTCAGCGGTTGGATCTTCTGATGCAAGATTTGGTGTTTTTCAGGTTTTTTTTTTTATTTTTTATTATTGAATTCATATTATAATTTATACCTCTAAAAATCGGAGTTTCGATGTTTTACGGTCAATTTTTTGGCTTCTTTTTCTTTTCTTTAATTTTTTATGAATTTTTTGTTCGGCATTTGGTGAATTGTTGGGAAAAACGAGTTCTAGATTGTAATTTATGGTTTTCTCTTAATTTTTCTTATTTTTGTAATTATATAAGATTGTCTTTTCTTTCACTGCTGAGAAAAGATGTCTGACGAGGAAATATTTGGCTAGTGATGTTATGTGGTTTATATGCTTTATTTTGGACATGAGACAATGGAATTTCTTTTAATCAAGCCTTGTCTGACGTTATCTTCATCATGGTGATTTGTTGCTGTATTGGAGGTCAAAACCACACCACATAAGATATTTTGTGATTATTTTGCCTTCTATTTTCAGAAACTCAAATTGTATTTTTCATGTAGTGGTTCAATGGTTAAAAAATGTTTTTTTCTCAGTTAATTTTTCACTACCAATGGAGTTACACTATTTTAGGTCTCCTTTTGATGATTATTTTGTTTTGGTTTTTGGTTTTTGGTTTCTAGTTTCCTGTTTGTTTTTCACGTTTTCGTTCTTATATTTCTCTGTTTGGTGCCTAAAGCAGTGTTGGGTGAAAAATGAATGTGATTTGTGATTTTGTGTGTTTCCTTTCACGTTTCTTATCTTGTAATTGTAAAAGATTTTGTTCTCTTCTGCTGCTAAGAAAGATGTAGGAAGTGAAACTATTTTGAAAGTGAATTTTGTTGCTTGTGGGATTTGTTATTTTCGCGAGAATGGAAATATTATGTTATCAAAGAATTGTGTGACTGTTTAAATTAGGTGCACTGGTAGTTACAACTACACCATCGACAACCCTAAGGGTTTGAGTTTTGTGGTTAAAGATTCTTGTGGATTTAACTGAGAGATCAGGGTTCAAAAACCCAATCCTGGGATATATGGTTGGGTCTGACAATAGTCCCCTGTTTGAACTCTCTGAACACAAAATGTAAAAGAATTTGTGGGTGTCAAAAAAGAAAACATTATGCTGTGTACAATATACCCAATTTTCTAAGACATGGTTTCATTTTCACTGGCTGGGGATTTTATTAGAAAATTTGATTTTATTTTTCTTGTGGTTGTCATTGATCTTCTAACTTGTGTTCTGGTGAGTGCGAGATTTTGGTCAGGTTGTTAAGCGTGTTACCACATTCTTTGGTTGGCTCATAATTAGTATGGAAGTTGTATGGCTTACTACATTTATATGTTTACCACATTTATATGATTCTGACATACTTTGTAAGTATGATGACATGCCATTCGCTTATTTATAAACTGGAAGCTGTATGGCTTTTGCTATATATGATTTTATTTGTGCTGTAAATCCACAACTTGTATAAGGCTTAATTTGTGCTATAAATCACAAAATGTTTATAGATGATGTGAATTGACAATCATGATCAATTCACGTTTGTCTAAATTTTATTTTGTTTATTTTGATTTTGATTTTGACTTGGAAAATATATTGGAAGCACCTTATAGATTTAGAGGAAGCCTAAAAGTCCCTTCTATTGTCAACCATAATAATATGACTTTTCCTAAAATGTCAAAAGTTGCTAATTAGCCAGGGTTTCTACTGGTGCAATCTAGCATGTTTAATTACGAAACCTTCTGGTCAGGAACCAATATATTTAGCCAGCAACTTTCTGCAAACTTTTCTAATGGAAGGGATAAAACTTACTAATATAATCATGATTTGTTGTCATTGTTTTCACTGTTATATCCACTACTGTATGTGGAACACACTAATTTATGTTGTTAGCATCTGTGGCAGTGATGCATTTGTCTCTTTTTATTGTGACTCCTACCAATTCTGTTGCTCATAGCCTCACAGTGTAGTTGTCAATTAGCTATTAGCCTTCATTACTGTGGCTTACACCAGGCTGATACTTTATTGTATAGAAACACCTTCAGCTTAGCAATATTTGAAATGCATATTATGCACTCAGCATGAGTCAGAAAAAAGTTTGCTTCTACTTGTTCCTTGCAGACATGTAACTGTTCCTCTGATAAATTATGTTACATTTGCTAACAAGTTTAGCATATTAGGCATTTGATTGTGGTTTGGTCGCTGGATCTGTTTAAGTTCAGTTTAGATTTCATCTGAGGTTAAGTGATGTTTGATGTATAGAATCTCCAGCCTAATTGTTTTTGGTTGGTGGTGTTTAATTTCTAGATTAAATTGCATGTTGGTTCAGTTGGAAGGTTCATGTCACTGGATTCTTTTGTCAGGAAAAAGATTTCTTTCAGATTTTCTGATTGTGCATTTGTTTAGCTTTGGAAGAGTTCGTAGAATGATTGTAGATTTGGGATGTTAATATCTTATTTAGCATTTTTGGTTGCCTCTGCCCTCTGAAGCATTTTGCTTGTAGATATTGCCATCAATCTTCATTGCCCTCTGTTGGATTCAAGTTGACTTCATACTCCAAATAATATCAGTCTGGAATGGCGACCTTTTTTATGAAATAATTTTCATTCCTCTTTCTACTTTCTATTGTAGTTCCAATATCAATTATTAAGGACGACTTATTTGCTAATAATTACTGGTTTTCCTTATTGTTAAATATTGTTTTAACTCTTGAATTTTGCCATTCACATAAGTATTTGTAGTTTGCTGGTTCATGACAAAGTTTGGTTGAGTTTTTAGTGCATTGTGAAGTATTCAGTTCTGTGCCATTATGTTTGACCGTTTGTATGCTGTAGCTTTTGAGATTAGTGATGGAATAGATCTTGAATATTCACAAGTGAATAACTAATAATCATTGTTGCTTTTTGTATAAGTTTATAACATAGTTTCCACACATGATTTCAGGTCTTTTGGTCATGGATTCTACAACACAAACTTTCCAACAGCGCTCACTGTCAGTCAAATTGTGGCCCCCTAGTAAGAGTACCAGGTTAATGCTTGTTGAACGAATGACCAAGAATCTCACAACTCCATCCATTTTCTCCAGAAAGTATGGCCTGCTGAGCAAAGAAGAGGCTGAGGAGGATTCCAAGAAAATAGAAGAGTTAGCTTTTGCTGCTGCAAACCAACACTATGAAAAGGAGGCAGATGGTGATGGAAGTTCTGCAGTGCAAATTTATGCAAAAGAATCTAGTAAACTAATGCTAGATGTTATTAAAAGAGGGCCGAGAACAAAGGAGGATGGGGAGGTGATTATAGCTAAGAAAGCTACTGCTGCCAGTCAAACTGTCTTTGATATATCTGGAGGTCGGCGGCAATTTATTGAAGAAGATGAAGCTCAGGAGCTTCTAGGGCCACTAGGGGAGCCAGGAAACTCATATACCAAGATATGCTTCAGCAACAGAAGTTTTGGCTTGGGTGCAGCCAGAGTTGCAGTACCCATCTTGAGATTGATTAAGGATCAATTGACTGAAGTAGATCTGTCAGATTTTGTTGCAGGAAGGCCAGAGGGAGAGGCCCTTGAAGTCATAAATATGTTTTCTTCTGCCTTGGAAAGTTGTCAATTGAGGTACTTAGACCTTTCAAACAATGCCTTGGGTGAAAAGGGTGTCAGGGCATTTGGAGCACTCCTCAAATCACAGAATAACTTGGAGGAGCTCTATTTGATGAATGATGGTATCTCGGAGGAAGCTGCACGAGCTGTTTCTGAGCTCATTCCATCCACTCAGAAACTTAAGATCCTTCATTTTCATAATAACATGACTGGAGACGAAGGTGCAGTTGCTATTGCAGAGATTGTGAAAAATTCTCCTGCATTGGAGGACTTCCGTTGTTCCTCTACTAGAGTTGGCTCAGAAGGAGGTGTTGCCCTTGCTAAAGCACTAGGGCAATGTACCCATTTGAAGAAGCTTGATCTTCGAGACAATATGTTTGGTGTGGAAGCTGCCGTAACTCTCAGTAAAACTTTATCTGCTTTTCCTGATCTTAGTGAGGTTTACCTTAGTTATCTGAACTTGGAGGATGATGGAGCAGAAGCACTTGCCAATGCTCTCAAGGAGTCTGCACCCTCACTTGAAGTTCTGGAATTGGCTGGAAATGACATCTCTGCTAAAGCAGCTGCTTCTTTAGCAGCTTGTATTGCTGCAAAACAATTCCTCACCAAGTTAAACTTGGCTGAGAATGAATTGATGGATGAAGGTGCCATTTTGATTGGCAAATCATTAGAAAATGGTCATGGCCAGTTACTTGAAATTGATTTGAGTACAAACTCAATTAGAAGAGCTGGGGCAAGGCTTTTTGCACAGGTTGCTGTCAACAAGCCTGGTTTGAAGATGCTAAATATTAATGGTAATTTCATATCTGATGAAGGGATTGATGAGGTGAAGGATGTATTTAAGCATTCACTTGATGTGCTTGGGCCTTTGGACGAGAATGACCCAGAAGGAGAAAATTTTGATGAAGATGAAGAAGAGGATGCGGATAATGGGGATGAATTAGAATCTAAACTTAAGGAGCTCAACATCTAGCAAGAGAAAATAGAAGCTGCAATGCTTTGCGTTGGCTGATAAGAAAATTGCCATAAATTGCTGATTTAGTTTTCCTTTTTCAGGAATTGACAGGCCTGTTTCTGTATAAGCTTGTTCATGTCATCATTTAAGTGGAGTAAGATTCATTTATAGTCTGCTAGGTTTAAACATTTCTTTTATAGACAGTACCGCTTACAAGACTAGTTGTACCTTCAATGCCCGGGAACTGAATTTAGTTTTAGATGCTGCTTAGAGAGGTATCTTTTGGGGAGCAGTTATGTTGTCTTTTGTTTACCAGATATACTTGAAAGTACTAGAGAGTGAAGCTATTTTCTTTTAGGTATTTCTGCTTTGCAGTTCAGTTTGCAATATGCAGTTTGTTCGCAAATGTCTCCAAACATTTGATTTCCTTGGGCATTAGTTAGGAATGATTGTGAATTAGACACCGAACGAAGAATTTCACTGTGGGCAAGACACTCAAATGCTACCATCAAGGGGTTTTGGTCAAGTTTAGACCTTAATGGAGTCTCACTAAAAGCGGGCAAATGCCAAAGTAAGTTTTATCTGATTGTTTGATGGATTATCGTCTTGATTTTGAAACAAAAGTTGGGAATTTTGAGTCTTTGTGGGTCAATGACGCATATCATTACCGGAACTGCTGGTATGGCATAGGGTTTAATGTATTTAACCAAATTAACAGAACTCATCGATGGTCGGTCTTTATGGTGTAATGTAATGATACTGTTTTTGGCATTAGAAGGAATGTAATTGATTCTAATGGTGTGACAATAATCGATTAACTAGTTTTTGTCAAAAGAAAAGAATGCGTACAAGTGTGAAACAGAGGGGCAACGCATACAATCTGGTAGGATGGAGGAATTGAGATCCATGCATTATTCAGATTTTATTTTTTACACGGTTACTGAAACCTTAAGAGACTCCAATATCTTGTCGTCTATCTCGAATTGCATGGCTTTCTTATCTCGCCCAATCTTGACATACTCATCAAATCTCTCCTTCAAGTCTTGAGGCAGGTTTGTGGTACTTTGCCACCCTAAAATGTCCTTGGCAGCTCTTGGTTCTGCATAGAAGTGCTGCACGCAGACCATTGATAAAATGAATTATCTCGTGTTCAAAGAATACAAGTAATTGCACGTTATGGAATAAGTTAATGGTTTCTCCTTTATATATAATTAATTTAACACCTAGAGGGATCAAGTAACATGAGAAATCAGGACCTGGCACTCGATGAATCAGATTAGAGAGCAGAATAACATGGGGAATGGAAAGTTAGTATTCCAGAATTGCTGAATGTTAACAGTAGAAAAATGTCTATACCATATTGCGGAAAGGAAAAGCTTTCCTTGCATCAACTCCGACGGCTTTTGGATCATAATGTACGATTTCAACCGGTAGACCTGCAGCTTGAGCACATAGTTTGGCCATTCCATCAAGAGTCACGGCTCGATCACAGACACAGTTAAAGATTTTGCAACTTGCAGCCTCTGGGTTCTCGACAGCTAGTGTAAGCATGGAGGACAAGTCCCTGGCATGCGAAATGTTTGTGAGCTGCATTCCTGAGCCAGGAATTGGCACTATTCTCTTTCGTACAATTCCTGTTGAGTGTATATCGTCATCAATATCCAATTCATGAGCGGGAAATAGAATGTTGAGCAAGAAACTGACACTTGGAAATTCCAGAAAATTGTCTGGAAATTGAAGATTCAGTTGGAAATCATTATAAATAGAGGAAGTTTAATCAAGGCCTTGCAAAGAAATTATAAAAAATTGCTTCTTATAACCCACTTACGATCAAAGAACCACTCCTCACAGTCTTTGTTGTTCCCAGATCCAATCATATATTGTGGGCGGAATGATGTCCAACTACCAAAACATTCTGCAATATATTTCTCCACTCCTACATGACCAGCGTCGGCTTTAACAGCATCCTGTAATAAGTAAAGAATTTGTTTCAGAAAGTTAATTCAATTACTTCTGAATGCCGTTGAGATCATAAACACAAATCATACTCCTTCAACATGAGGAGGCTCATCTGTTGGCTTGTAAATTCCAGCACTACTGATAAACAGGAATTGCTTCACCCCAGAACTCTTAGCCCAATCTGCCACTGGCCTGTATGTGAATGTTATCATCAGAATAATTTGATTTAAATCTAAACTCATTCGACAAGCATTCCCCTAGCTTAACAGTGAATATTAAGATCTACTGATTACTAAAAATATGAAATTTCACACATTACGAGAAAACAAAGAGATCCGAGCGAATTCACTCCATAGAAATTTATTTAAGAGACCAAGAGAAATAGGAAGGGCCAAGACAGAGACCCAAGCAAATTTACTTTGCAGAAATTTATTCAAGAGACCAAGATTAATCAAGAAATATAGTGAGGACGTGCGGCTTTAAGGCCATGTTAGATTATCACTAAACTTAAGCTATTAACTAAGAGTTCGGCAGTGGTCTTTAGTTTAAAATAAATCTTGATAGTGAATATTAGGATCTGCCAAAAGTGTGAAACTTCTCATATTCCAAGCAAAGACACTCAGCAGAAAATTGGTGAACAAACCTGACAGCGTCTAGGTTCTTGCCGTTGTTGTCCAGCACCACATCAAATACTGCTTCTCCCACAACCTTCTCAACTTCTGCGGGGTCTCCCCAAACCGTCTTACCTCCAGCACTCACAATTTCCTACAAAATTTTATAAAATTTTGAACAATCAATGAGTCTAAAAGCTTAAGCTATTGTGAGATTGTACGCAAGTATATAACAAAAACTCAACAAAATTCTATTACATTGAATCTGGTGAAAGGAGGCTTCTTCATTTTATCAGAGTTCTCATCACCAACAGTCATGATAGTGACCTCATGGCCAGCACCCAGAAGCTCTTTTGCAAAGTAGAACCCAATTACTGCATGCCCGCCACTGTCTGCGTTAACTATAAGAACCTTTTTCTTCTCAGCAGCACCGGCCTTGACAGTGAATGAAGAGACAGAAGATCGTCTAGAACTTGCAGACAATCTAAAGAAAGATGGAGAAATGGAGGTAGAAGAAGACAAGTGAGAAGAAGGGGAGAAAGAAACATGAGGAAGAGGAGAGAGGGAAGACTGAGTAAGCTTGTATGGTGATGAAGAGAAGAAAAGAGAGGAGGATGAGGAAGTAAGAGTAGCCATTGACTCTCGCAACGCTTACCTTTTGCGCCTTGGTTGTTTGAGAACCAGCCGTTTTATTGCCTCTAGATAAAGGTGACGGTTGCTCTCCTCTCCAATTCATTTGCAAAAACATACCGTTAAAAATTCCCGGGAAAATTAAATATTACAGTAATTAGGGAATTTTTCTTGAGTAAATGATACAATTTTTTGGTCCAAAATTATTTTTAATTTATTTTAAAATTATTGATTAATTTTAACCAAAAGAACAATACTTGAAACCCAAATAATTATATTATTAAAAATCTAATTATATTATCTAAAAAATTCTATAATTTAACAAAAAATTCGAAAATAAAACTCATATTTAATGTAAATTTTTTCTTTTAATTTGAAATAAAATAAATTAAGTAAAATTTTAAATTTTATTAAAAATATTGTGGGCGTAAAAATTTAACTATTTATTAAAAATTAAATTATGAGATTTATTGTGTTGAATTTTAGTTTTTTGATTATATATATATATATTTGTATAATTTATATTTGATTATATAAAATTTAAAAATGTAAGAAATTATTAAGTGATGCCAATATGTATTCATTCATATGGCATTTTATAATTATACCATCATTACAACTAAGAAAACAACAAAACATATTAAATCTTTGTTTAATTGGGTGCTTAGATCTAGTCCCTAGATTTTGATTAAAGAAACCACATCCGTTGGATTAGATGAGGGGTCCCACGTAGGCGCGTTGAAAAGCACTACGGCTTTAAATGAGTGGACCAAATCCACTTTTTGGTCAGACGATCATAAAACAAACAAATGATATTAGATTTCACACCGTTAGCCGATTCGGATCGTCTATTTAAACCCGCCCCTCTTTATTTGCTTTTTCTAAAAACTAGCCGTTGCCATCTTTTCTCTCTTTCACTCTTCCGCTCCGTTTTAGCTTCTTCTAATGGCAGCTTCTGTGGATATGCAATCACCGACCCAGCTCAACGAGGTATCTTCTTGTTCTGTGACTTTATATTTCTCTTTGGGCCATCGCTTCAAAGAGATACTTTTTATGACTTTGGTCAATTTTGAGTGCAGGAGCCTCCACGCGTCATGGGTACTTCTCCGCTGTGCAGTCCATCTTCAGATAAGCGTTTTTGGAGCAATCTGCGAAGTCGAGTCGACTCACTTCTCGAGGATCGGAATAGCAAGGTATCAAATGGTCTAAAACAACTCAATGTTGACACTTTGTTATCTAAACAAGAGGTGAGTTTATTGTTTTCGACTTTGAGAATGGTTTGTTGTGTACTGTGTTCTGGTTCGCAATTGAGCTGATGAGTATTCCGGATTTTTGGTGTTCTTTGTAGGAGGAGGGAGAAACGAATAGAGCTAAGCGATTGAAGGAGGATTCTCTGCTTCTGTTACGAGGATTTGACTCTATTGCTCACACTTTGTCTCAGCTGTCTAACAATCTTGACAATGCCCTTCAGGTTTTTTGATTTTCTTCTGCTTTTGAAACTTTGTATACTATGCCAGATCCAATTGGGCTTTTCTCCTCTCTTTCAAAAAACAGCTTTTGTTGGCTGAGATTTTTGGTCTTCACAATTGGAGATCGGAATATTGGTTCTAGATTTTGATGAAGGGTTGATTTGTTGTCTCTTGGGATCTAATCCATGCTGTATAAACTAATAACGGTTCTGACGAAATGTTATTGAGCTTATCTTCTCTTTTTCCTCTGTTTCCAGGGAGCTAGAGATCTTGCTAAACCGCCCACACTGACTGATATATTTCACAGCAATCTGAAGAACTTGGAGAGTAAAGAAGAGGATGCGATGAAACAACAGTATCAAGAAGAGATTAAGAAAGGAGTGAAGAGGAAATTTGATCCTAATGAAAGTTCAGATCATCAAGAAGATGACTCCCGGAAGGAAAATGAACCAAGTCCAAAGGATAAGAGAATGAATAAAGCCAAAAATGTTGGTTTCTTCTCTTCCTCTTTTCATTTTAGTACTTTGATACATTTGATCCTTGCCTAATTTGTAGCTCTTAATAAGTACAGCTTGCAATTTCAATGGCATCGAAAGCAGCTTCACTCGCAAGAGAACTTAAGTTTATAAAATCAGATTTATGTTTCATGCAAGAGAGATGCACTTTGCTTGAGGAAGAAAACAGGAGGCTTAGGGATGGTTTTGATAAAGGGATTAGACCTGAGGAAGATGATCTGGTAGGCCACTATTGTCTCCCTTTTATTTCCTTAATAAGCATTTGAATTTGATCTGTTTGCTATTCTTTTTCCAGAAACAAAAGTCCCTTAGATAATGAACCATTTTTCTTTAAAGTTCAGTTCAACATTCAACTAAAATAGCAAAACATTTTTTGTTTATACATCAATTCTGTCTGAACAGGTGAGGCTTCAGCTGGAGGCACTGCTTGCAGAGAAATCCAGATTAGCAAATGAGAATGCAAATCTGATTAGGGAAAACCAATGCCTTCACCAGCTTGTAGAGTACCACCAATTAACCACACAAGATCTCTCTGCATCATATGAGCAATTTATACAAGGAATGTGCTTGGACTTTTCATCTCCATCATCAGCCAGAGCAGAAGATGATGGCAATGATGCTGATTATCAAACACCTTGCGCAAATATTCTTAATTTATCCACTTCTCTTGATGAGTCCTTCCGTGAAGAACAGCAGTAGGTAGCTGATCGAATCATGAAATGCAACCTTGGCCTGTACCATATGTATTTTTCAGATTTCAAGTTGGTTTTCACTTGAAATGCAAATAGAAGAATAACCTTGGGTTGTATATCATATGGAAACAGCTTTGATTTCAGATTTTTTTCTTTCCCAATTTTCATTCCTGCAATCAGCACGCCATGCTACTAGTGACCCAAGTTTTTGTTTTCTAAGATTTATTATGGTTGATAATAACAACAATTAAAAAGCAAGTACATGCCACCTGTCATTAGTTGTCTCTCAACGAATTAAAACTGGCAGTGACTTAAAAGTTAGGATTATCAAATTCATACAATCATGTGTATTGCTGAACTAAAAACCAGAACCACGGCTAACCTCCCGTTTTAGCTATCAGCAGAAGTACGTACTCCACCACAAAAGGACAGTTTTAACATCATCTACGGCAAAGAGTTTTAAATGGACAACGACAATGACATCAATCTGAAAAATTTTAGTAAACCATCTTAAAATCTCTCTGCCCAAATCATACTTAAATTTTGTAATTTCTCTTGTATTAATATTAGTAGTTAGATCCTATTGCCCGTGAACATAGAGTAACAAATTTATTAAACTACATTAATTTTGGTATTATTTATTATTTATTTTATTTTTATTATACTATTATCATTTTCCCATAATTATAATTTTGCAATCATTATTTTACAAGAGAATTTGTATTGAGAAAAATTATCTGCCATAAATTTCCCAACACCATTCAAGGTTCTACACCTTAACTTTGTTAGTCCAGCAACCGCCAAGTTCTACCTCAAATCTTACCAAAGACAGTGAAAGTGTTGTTCTCCAAGTTAACATCCACAAACCTTAAGTCAAGATCAAAATAAACTAAGGAATAAGGGCAAGTCAACAAAATCTGTAGCCTACAGAAACAAGTTTTAGCCCACAAGTTCTGCCAAGCATAAAACAGACTTTCTGAAGATTTGGGTAAAAATATGGACTGAATATTAGTTCCTTTTCCTCTCTCTGTTAAGTTTCCTTCTCTTAGGGGATGAAGTTCTGGCTTCACCATCAGCATCCTGTGAAGTATAAGTGTCATCTATTGTTTGAGCAGATATATTTTCAGTTCTTTCAGCAACTCTTGCCAGATTGGAGAAGCAGACAACATCCTTAAATTTCTCCAGCACTTCTGAGACGGATCGAGTCCCTTTCTCATACTACACATAAAAACAAGACAAGTAGAACTATGTGTCAACAACTTCACGACTCACAAGACAGTGGACTCAATTTTTCCAAGCATTGGAAGTAAAAGCACCTTCTCCATTTCCCAAAAGTTTCCAACTATTTACACAATAATTGTTATTAGTGTATTCAGCCATCTGTGCAAACTTATATGTTCTTACAAATATTTATATAGACAGGACAAAAGGATCTACAATTGCAGTATGTTAGTTTGAACATAAATTGTACTTCTTACTTGGAAAGAAAAATGTTAAAAGATCAAACTTGTTTCACGCCTCCATTAATTCTACATCCATCTAAAGTTGTTAATACACTAAATTGTTCGCATGATTTTACTGTTGACTACTATCTTACTGTAAAACACAGCAAAAACATTTGCCACTATTATTCACATTCAATGGCGAAATTGTGGCACAAATAATTCAAGTACTGATACAAATATGCATCTTTTCTGATGAGTAAAAGCATATAAAAACTGATAACAGTATTTCAACAGATATCAACTTCCAGAAGTTCACAACCAGAGACCAATACGGTATACAGATGAGTTAATCATTAACATAATTAAATAATCTTAACATGCTACATGAAAACCCCATTACTAACATATTACATTCAGCATGGGCTGTGAAATAGACATGGTTTTGCACAAACTATGGGAAAATAGAATTATGCAATAACTTCAAAAAAAATAAAAATAGACAGAATAGCATATCTGAAGCCAGGAGTTTCAATTGAACATACAGCTTCAAGTTTGTCCAGTGCATTCTCTAATTTCATTTTAAGCCGATGATTTTCCTCTGATAGAGCTTCAATCTGCATGTGGCGTGGAGAACATGAAGCAGACAAATAATACTTGAGCTTATGCTGAAGATTGAGGTTGTTTTGGAAACAGAGACAGGAACTAACACAGCACTAATAGAGTAATACCTTCTTTTGGGAGTCAATATACAAGCTTTTGTATCTGGCAGAACACGTACTTGGCCTTTCACTCCGGGAAGATCTACCTTGTTGTTCTTCCAATAGCTGTACAATGTAGTCAACTTTGTCTTCCAAGTTTTTATTTCCCATTGTTGGATCAGGCTCTTTTGTCTCCTCATTAGCAGGTGGCTCATCTTCTTCTTTCTCACTTTCACTAAGAGTTATCTCGTTTATCACACGTTCAATGTCCTGGTTGCGAGCAGGTATATCTGTCCTTTGAAGTCGTACTGAACGCCTCACACTAACACTAACAGTCTGCTTCCCTTCCCTTGATCTGGAAACATAGCCAGAGTTGGCTTGCATTTTAGACTGCAGTTCAACTCTCCCCACTTGTTTTCTATTTGCAGACTGCAATTCTGCCCCCTCCAGCGATGGATTTGTATTTGCAGGTGGCAATTCCGCTCCCCCCACAGAAGGGTTGATGCTTTCAGACTTCAATCAGAATAATAATGTTTTTACAAGCAACTAAATGAGATAAAACTCTTAAAATTATTCTCTAGAAAACAAAATCTATTTCAATTACATTTCGTTGTATTAAATATAGAAATGATTGACTTTGCAAGGGCAAATAAACACTCAAGACTCCAATGGAAATATAACAAGAAAGTAAAAACTCATCAATGACAGTGCCAACCGGAACAATGAAAATTGCATTCACAGTGATAAACAGTAACAATCTCGCACAAGTGACCAAATAATGAATGACACATTGTTGTCAACATAAACAAAAATCAAAACTTTTACGAAAACCCTAATCACCAACACCTACAAAGAGACAATAAAATCATAAGTAAGACAATACCATGCATGCAAACACACAAAATGAACCAGACAAGCCAACCCATTAAGGGGGAAAAATGAAAATTAACAAAATCTTTGACCCAATACCCATCTGAAAAATATTAAGAAGAAGAAATCAAACAAATCCTAGAATTTTTTTTTTTAATTTTTTTAAGAAAAAGAGAATGATTTTGTGCGTGTTTACCAAGTGCGCTCTGTCTTTATTCTTTGCAACATTTGGTTTCCTGCCCATTTATTTTTCTTCTGGCGAGATCAAAATGTTGAAATCAAAGACTTTTGGTTTTTCACGAACAGTCGTTCTCCCCGTTGAGTCAGAAACACTGATACAGGAAGAGAACAGAAAGGAACAGAACAGAAATCTCAATGCTCGTGACCTCGATTATGCAACGTGGCAGTGTTTTATTCGTACAGAACGTTTCCATACATGATACATGATGCTTAAACTTTAATACCAGTATTAAACAGGTTATTAAGTAAATATTAATAAATACTACGTTAACAGCACCGCGTAAGCTTCGGTGATTGCCAACTTTCCCGACGGATAAGAGGAAGGATCGTAACACACCGTCGTAGCGTTTCTCTCTCCACGCTCTAATTGCAACGCCAACTCCTCGATTCCTCTTCACTCCACTTTTTCCAATTCCTTGCCTCAAATCTCCACCTCAACGTACTCATTTCCCCATCAAATCAATCACAAACCACAATTCGTTTTGCTTCGGCGACGCAGTGCCTGTAATTTCCGAAAACGGCTACGGCCGAGAACGTTGTACCCTGGCGGTTACAAGCGACCGGAAATCAAGGTGCCGAATGTCGTATTGCAGTTGGAACCCGGCGAGGTGTTGGCTGGAGGAATTGTGGTGGATTTGTTCGATGAAGCCGTCGCTATGTTTGTTGGTATCATCGTACTTGACGGCGGCGAAGCGAAAGGTCGTAATATAATGTAATTGTATTATTGATAATTGTTATTGTTACTAGTATTATTACTACTCTCTGTGAATCTGTGGTGGCTGGATTCATTTGTTAGTAGCATTAATTTTGGATTAGAAATTGATTTATTACGTCTCCACTAGATTGAATCCATTATTGATCAAGTATACAATCTATCTTGTATATGATAGTTTACTGTAGAATATGATTAGAATACTATTGTTAGCAATAAGCTTAATGTACAAAGACAATGTATTGTCTAGCAGTTGCTCCATTTGAATGAAATTGGATACTCTATTTGCTCATAATGTTTGAAGCTACCTTAATTGTCTCCATTTCGTTTGCGTATAATTGCTTACTAGAAACTTTTAGATATGGGTAGTGTTTATCCTATTCTAATCTAATAGATTAGAATATATAAATATGAATGATTCCAAATGATAGGTTCGTTTTTGTCCATAACATCTGAGTATAAATGGATTAGGAAATAAATAGATTTATAAGGGTGGTATTTTTAAAATTATAATTAGATAAATTTATTCACTTCTTTATATTCTACATTAAGTAAAAAGTTTGAACTTAATTTTGTTTGTGCTTATCCCTTGTCTTGCGGATCCTCCAGCTTTTGTGGCTAGAAACAGTATGAAGGATTAAAATCGGAATCGGTAGTTCTACCTTTAGTTGGTAGGGTGTGCAAACATTGGATGCTGCCATAAATGCATCTAAATCTGAAGGTGCTGATTTTCTTATATTTGGTTTTGGAGAGGTGTTAAAAGCTTATGCGGTTGTGAACTTTTTATTTAAGAATGTGAAGATACCCATTTTTATCATGAATGCTTCACCTGGAGAGGACACATTGCTTGTGAAGGTGTCAAAATTTCTTAAATCTGGTGCAAGTGTTCTGGTTATTTCATTGAATGATTTGAGGTTGTTCAGTGATGATGTTCTGAGCAAATTGTTTAATGCCTTTCATACAACTAATAAAAAACTTGACCACAGGCTTAACGATGCCAGTAATGTCAAAACTGTTAGATGCAATTAATAGTTTTCC
The DNA here is from genome assembly GCA_032402905.1 of Khaya senegalensis. NCBI lineage: Eukaryota > Viridiplantae > Streptophyta > Magnoliopsida > Sapindales > Meliaceae > Khaya > Khaya senegalensis. The sequence continues at coordinate 885,542 of CP135542.1, read as the reverse complement.
TTGGAAACAAAGTGTGGCTGGCTTTGTTAATTTGGAGGATAGAGAAAAACAGCTGATAGAATCAGAGAGATATGTCCTACTTGAAGCAATAGATGTTATCCAGAAAGCTGCTCCACTGGTGATTCTATAAGTAAAAATTTGGTAGTTGAAGTTTTCTTTCATACAATTCTACATCTGATTAATTTTTTTATTGTTTACTTGATCCTGAGTCAGTGAATTTGGTTTTTTTGTGTCAGATGGAGGAGGTTTCACTTATCATTGATGCAATTTCTCAAATTGATGAGCCATATTTACCGGTTATAGTGGTAATTGTGTGCTGAACTTCAACAAATTCTGGTTCCAAGGATATACATTGGTATGAGCTCTGAATTTCAAATAAATCTTTTTTTTTTTTCCAGTTTTCAATGAATCTAGGACCAAATGGGACTTTTTTATTACTTTACACATGCTTCATTAAGAAACTATTTAGAGAATGATTGAGAAAGTATGCCTGCTCTATATTTCATATTTTAGGCTTGTTACCTTATACATAAACTATAGATTAGAACATGTGCTCATGGTTTATATACTCCACCTCGCGTAGAAATATCATGTAGTATAATCCAAAGGAATCTCATCTTGATTATCTGCAGGTCAGCTACACAGATTCTGTTCTGCATCTTTACTCTGCTGAGGAGAATATGTTTTGTCAAATGGAAGCTCATTACTTAATTCTATTATTTATTTTCATTAGATGAACTTTGTTTTAAAGTTTGTATAAAATATCTTTTTACCTTATTTTTTTTTTGTTTTTTCTTGTGTTTATTTTCTATCCTCTCAGCTTATATAGAGAAAATTGTTTCCTTAAGATTGTGGAAAGTTGAACTGAAATTGACCTTTTAAGATTGAATATTAGTGGAGTTCCACCTGGTTGATATTGCTGTTGAAAACAATATCTGCAATTAAAGTTTCACAAATTGTTGTGCGATTTTCCTCCTCAGGTTTTGGAAAGGAAAAATGAACCAAAATTTTTCGATACTAAAGAAACTGTTTTCTGATGAGATCATTGAGCATTAGTCCTAGTTGGTTTTTTGTTCATTCCATGTACCTTGTTAGAGTTACTTAATATGTCATGTTCTCTTGGGACTTATTTATCTTTTTACTTGCTGCTAGGGTGAATTTAACTCGGGGAAGTCATCTGTTACCAATGCAATTCTTGGGAAAAGATATTTCAAGGTGGGGGTTGTTCCTATGATTAATGAGATTACTTTCTTTGCTTTTCTGACCTGGATTCTGAGAAGCAACAGCTTGTGAAAGGCATCTTGATCATCAATATATCTGTTACCTTCCTTCTCCATTTCTTAAAGAAGTAATTTAGTTTGTTGCTTCTTCATTTTTGCTCCCGAATATAGTTCTGAGATGTTCTAGTTCCATTTTTATGCATGCATGATGAATTTAGAATTTATACCCTATTCCAATGTGTCCTGTAAGTCATCAAGAGACATACAAGCATGCTCTATTTCATTGACCATTTTGTGCCTAGAGTTTACCCCTTTTTGTTCCCTGCATTTCTTTTTCTTGCTAGAAAGATGTTAAAGTTTTATATAGATCATGTCTGCTAACTTTACAATAAGTTTGTCTATTGGAATTGGGTTACATATGTGGATATATGCATCAATTTGATGACTTGCTTATTTGAGAATGTCCAAAGTTTTATCTTACATATTATGTTATTTGTATTCTCTTTATTTCAATGTGACATGCAAATTACTTATTAAATTGGTGAAGATTCTGTGACATGGAGGGACTGAGTGAGTCATATAGTAGCTGTAGCAAAGACAACTCTAAATTCTTTAAACCGATAAATTTGAAGTTGCATCAATAGAAATTGTAGATTTTGTGGTCATGTGATTTGTTACTGGGGCTGCTGAAGGCACCATAGAGAAAATGTCGGTGAGTCTGTAAATAAGAAATTGAGCATTTTAGCAAGGAAACTTGTGGTAAGCATTACTGCAAGAAAGCATAGATAATTTGGGGATTATACCTAACTATGGTGAAACCAAAGAAGTCATAACATCTCCACCTCTGAAATTCATTCTGTCTATCCTTTTGAGAGCAGTAGTTTATTAGAAAAGATCTATATGCTGGTTATGGTAATAACTACTTGACTTGATGAAATTAACTTGTTTGAATTTTTATGAAATCAGATGAGTATTGTTAATACCCCTGCAACTAATGTGATTCTGGAAAGGCAGCAATGCCTTGCTGAGGAATTTGTATCTTCTGCAGATTTGGTTTTTTTTGGTCATTTCTGCTGATCGGCGATTGACTGAAAATGAGGTATGATTAGTTTCTCTTTTCAATGTTGAATAACATGTGATTAAAACTTTTGTACTTGTGAAGACAGTGCACTAATTAATCTTGCTCAATGGCTTCTATGGTAACAACTCTTGCCTATTCTTTACAAGAATTTAGCAATGGAATTATGCACTACTAAATTCTCCATCCATGACACCTCAATATTCTCAACTTGGGATTAAATTCAATCACATTGAAGCATCATTTAAAGTTCTCATAGGTGGATTGATTTAGATATTATCTTTTTACCTAGCATTCCATGTTAAATTATTCTAAAAACTGGTTTCAGTTTTGCTCCTTTAATGTTTTTCAGGTTATTTTTCTTTGTTATATCAACAGTAGAAGAAGAAAGTTGTGTTTGTGTTGAATAAATCAGACCTTTATTGTTTGTATTTGTTGTTGATAATTCTATGAGTGAGACTTCTAAGTGGGTTGCATTTTTCAACTTGAGCTTCTTCACAAATGGTTTTTCTTTTTTAGTTTTTAAATTTGAAGGGATGGAACTCATTCAACAGAAAATTACTGAACACATGATCGATTGTTCTTTAATTGTAGTTTCCTGATTTGATGCAGCTTAAGAAGCTATGTCATTTATTAAAGAAAATACAAGGAGGTTGCTGGGTATGGAAAATGTAACAATATACCCAGTGTCTGCAAGATCTGCCCTACAAGCTAAAGTTTCTGCTTCTGCTGTTGGGAAAGATCACAGTGAATTATCAGTCAATGATTCTCATTTAAGAATCAATAGCTTTGATAAACTTGAAAAGTTCTTGTATAGCTTTTTAGATGGGTCAATGAGCACTGGAAAGGAAGGAATAAAGCTTAAACTTGAAACAACAAATGGAAATGCCAAACGTTTGCTTTGTTCAAGTGAAACTCTTGTGAGGAAGGTTAACAAGATACCAAGGAGGATTTGACCTTGGCAAACGAAATGGTAGACAGTGTTTTAGAATATGCGATGAAGATGGAAAGTGAGAGCATCTTTTGGAGAAAAACTTTATCACTGGTACAGTTTCCAGGAATATAATTGTTATGAGAGAGGGAAATTGCCAGCATTTCTTCCATTGTCTTTGTTAACTGATTACCTTTGTGCATGGAAAATCATGTGTTGTGAAGCTCATAGAATCTACTTTGCAATTATCAAATCATACTTGGGGAGAAATCTTCCATGATGCCTGCTACCTCACAGATTCAACATGACATAATTGGTCCTGCACTCTTGGATGCACGAGTAAGTTGTCTTTAACTGATATAGGATAGGAGTTGAGCCTAGAGCAAACTCTAAGTGGTTAGGTTATGCTTCATTGTTAATTTCTGGTAACTAATTTTTTTTTTTTTTTCCCATAGAGGTCATTCTCCTTCTTATAAATGTTGGAATTCCCTAAAACTGTGGTGTTAGAAATATGCAGGGCTGCCCTTGACCTATTAGGTGCACGTACTGGAAATTTGCATCTTTTTAGTAATATCATTTTTGAGATTTACTAAAGCTTACTTTTTATGCTAATATTTTTCTGTCGGATGTTTGTGCCTTGCTCCTTATTAAGTTACATCTCTGGCCCTACTCTGATTTTTTCTTGTTAATATTATTTTGGCATACAGAAATTAGTTGGAGACTATACAATGTGGTTAAAATCAAAGAATGCTTGTGAAAAGAGACAGTGCAAAGAATCTTTTGAAAAAAGATGGCTTTCATTTGTCTATACGAAAACTGAGGTTTACCCGCATATCTATGAATTGGTGAAAAAAGCTGATGAAGACAATTTGAGTGTGATAGAGAACTTCAGCGCCAGTGCAACAATCAAATTGTTTGAGCAAGAAATACATGAAGTCGTGAGTTCAAATTGTCTAGTCCTGAATCTCGAATGCAATTTTGATAATCTTGTTTCAAGGAACGGAGTAAGACTATCAGTTTCCTTAACTATATAAAAATTGTATCTGAAAGCAACTTTGAGGAGTTACTGATTTTTATGGGCATTTCTCCAGTAATGGGTTTGAGAAGAAGGGTGTTTTTGGTATCAGGGTTTTACCATTTTTCCCTTAGATTTTCTCTTTGTGTGATAATTATAACATACTTGTACATCAACAGGATCACCATTTCTTTTCTTCTGATTATTTTCTTGCATTCTCTGATTACTTAAAAATGTGATACTGTAAGATAACATTAAGGATAAGCTTAAAACTACCTGATGTGATTTTTAATTTATAATTGGTGTAAAAGTAAGTATTTTTCAAATATTTTTAATTGTTGTATTTTTAATTTAACATTAAATAAAAAATATTATCAATCAGAAACATATTTTAATTAATTTTTAACAAAATGAATGCTCAAAACATACTTTAAATAAACAAGGTGGGATAAAAGGAATAAAGCATTACTACGTTATCCCTAAGCTATGAATAAAAATTTTATAGCAAGTTTATTCTCTTTGTCTAGTTTATTTTTATCAATGGGTCTTTGACATAATTTCCTTCAGTAGTTGTGAATTGATTAATATAAGATCTTGACTTAGCTTATTAAAATCAGAAGTGCAAACTAATTACATACCAGAAGAGGGAATATGCATCATGCACCTGTCATCACACGTTATAAAATAAGAAGGAAAATTCCTTCTTAAAGAAACAGTAGTGATCAAAAGATGTAATATGAATAAGATATCAGTGAGTGCCAGTTGAGATTCCCAGAGAATGTTGAACAACATTTGGAAAGTTTCAAGTGTCAACAATGATATCTTTGTACCGTCCATAAAGTTTGTCGTCTGCTTCTTCTTATATAATATTTATATATATTTAGCACTGTAATCATCAACCATGGCACAATGCAGCGACCAGTAGACTCATGACACATATCTGCAAGGACTGTTTTCAGGAAAACCAGTAGGAAATCAAAGAATGGAGGATGATAAAGGTAGCAATATGGTCAAAAGTAGTGATGCTGCCCTTTGGTGTTGACATGTTTATTATGTAAGCCATTAATTTGAATTTGATTCCATCCTCTTTCTTTGGTAAAGATTGTAAAGTAGAAATAAATAAACATGTGAGGACCTAACTTTTAGGGTTTGCATTAGGGACCAATTGCAGTAGCCAATAGGGACTTGATGATACAAAGGGACCAAAGGGTATCCTTTTTCCATTGATTGGCCAATCTAAAACAAAAGGCAATGGGAAAAAAAAAACAAGTGGAGATTTGAGAAAGCTAAATTTATGGTTAGGGCTTAGAGAGGGAGCAGAGGCAAAAAAAGGGCACATATTCCTGTCTGTTGTCATCCTCCCTATAGCTAACTACTAACTAGACTCCTTTCTGAATTTCACTGTCCTCGTTGTCAAGGAATCTATTTTGGGTTTTGCTAATGTGTATTGGATGTATGATACATTTAATTTTTATAACTTGCGTTAATTATTTTAAATTTTACGTTCGTAATTTTTATATTATTTATTTTAAATTAAAAAATATATAAGATATAAAAATATATCTTAATCAAATTCACATTTTCTATTATTATAGAGAATTTTATTAATTTAACAAAAATTTTTGTTAATCATACTTGAAATTGATAACTTAACTGTATTTAAATGTTTCATATATTATATATGACCCAAAAATATGTAATATCTTGCACAAAACTCGAAATTTTATCAGTAAGGTTGACAACTTAATTAAAAGTTTAACACAAAATTTAATGTTGACAACTTAATTAAAAGTTTAACACAAAACTTGAACATTTTATCTTTACCAACAAGAAATCCAATATGAGCTGATGTGTTGAGAGAAAATTGTAGCCTGATTTGTTGAGAACCAGCTTAATTTCTTATTTCTAAGGGCACCTTGTAAACTTCCAACACCTGAGTTTGTACTAGAACATGTCATAAAAAATGTTTAGTTTCCATAAACATGAAATATGTGGTCAATTATTATACTTGGAAGAATGGGTTTCTTTTTTGTCAAATTACAAGTAGTGCGGTCAAGATTCCAGTTACTTGCTTAATACATCAGTGGTTTGTCCTGCTGTCGTTTTTGTTTGCCTGAAAACAGCTATGGGAGAAGTTAGTGGATCTCAAACAATCAAACAAACGTATTGAGGGTGCTTGCGGTGAACAAACTTGAGAAAAGTTTCAGATGATGTCTGTCTGTTTCTTCTTTCCATCCACTCCTAGCTTTTGTTCATTTGGTTTTAATTTCCATGATTAAGAATCCATTCTCGAAGAAATTAAGAAAATTTGATTGTGTGTATCAGATTGAGCTCAAATTTCTGTGTAAAATAGTGCATAAAGCAGTAAAATGAGCCCCTGCTGATGGAAAAGGCGTTGCCAGTGAGCTTTGTGCGGTTGATTTGGAAAATTAATAGCTCTCTTTTAGGCTTTTTAGCTTTGTTAGAAGAACAGAAGAGGATGAAAATATTACTGTTCTGATAATTGTATGTCAATTGATAACCGATTATGCAATATAATAGGCAGTTTACTGATGCACAGTACAATGAAAAAGCCTTGACAGATGGAGAATACTGGAAAATTACAGTAGTTGATGATGACCTTTACTTTTTCTGCCTTTAATCAACACTGTAACATGGCAAACAGTAAAACAAGTAAAATGGAGATCTTACTTTTGATGTACAATTAACAGAAAAAGGCCAATTAAACACACAAGATAAGAGAAGGCTTGCAACTCTATATTTAGTTCTCAAATAAAGTACAGACTGTCTTTGAAGAAGGACAGATTGGAGCAAAAAAATTCACTTTCTTTCCACTAACCTCCATATCTCAGCCTCAGCCATGGGAGAAAGCAGTGTATGTTTTATGCTAAATGACACAGAGAAAGAAGATGTGCAATTTGTGTCTTCAGGTGCAAATTGGCTACAGTTTTACATGCTCTTAGATATCCAATTCCTGCACTTGATGCTACAATTTAGCTTCTGGGTTTGTCTCGTAATTGCATGTTTTGCTTTGAAACTCTTGTTTGTGCCAATTCTTTAACCAGCTTTTGCACTTGGTTGGCTGTTTCATTTTTGTGAAAGATCCCAAAGAACAACTGGGGTTTGCCATCCTTGCTTTCGCGTTAGCTTTACAGATATTTTGTTTCACAATGCCAAGATTGAGAAAGCTAACGATAACCAACAATATTTAGTGGAAGATTTGTTGCTTTCATGTTAAGAATCTAATTAATATTTTTGTACCAGGCAAAGTTGAATATTTAAAAGCAAATAAGCATGTCCGTACAGTTTTGGCATTTACTTCACCTTGAAAAAGAATTGGCCAACAGAAAGGCAAAACCTGGAAAAGCTAACCAGGACCAGGAGACGTTGCTTTCCTCCGCTTAGAAACCAAATGAAATTGAATTATGTAATTAATGCCACAGACTTCGCGAATGATGATTATTAAATTAAAGAAAAAGGTGGGAGACCCCAACTCTTGCCTTAGAAGACATTAAAGCTGGTAGTTTATTTTAATATCTACCAATGAGCTCTTCTCAAGATTTCAATGTCATCCCAAATTTGAGGGTCATTAGAGCTAGTCTCCCCTTTTTCTGTGTTAAATTATTACAGAATCTTGCATACATCCCTTGAATATTATAGTTATTTTGACCTTCCAATATAAAATTTGTAAGATGCTGAGAGAATTACTCGATTTTCAGGGGAGTAGTTTATTCTAGTCGTTGAGATTGGGAGGTGCCTTAATACTCCAGTAAGAGCTAAATAGATGTTTGTTTTATGCCCTGTAAACATAATCATCGAAAGTCCAAATCTAATCTTAAAGAAAAAGATAAGTTATACCTGGGTTTTTGAATAAAAATATTGTCACTTTGTTGCATACACAAAGACTGTTAACAGTTAAATGCAAAAGTAATACAGTATTAAAGCCATAGATAGCAGGTTAAACTTTGCAATTTACCTAAGTTCGATCTAATTAACTCAGAATCAAGGGTTCATATTTGTAGACTTAGACTACTGATGCAAAGCTATCACCCCACATGAGATAAGAGAGTGAAGAAAAAGCAGCAAACCCAGGATCAAAAATCAAAGCGATGAGTCCTCTGTTGTTGAAGTTACTCTTCTAGCCTGTTTGGTTTTCTTTTGGAAGTAAATAAAAAGGGAACAGAAAGCTTGGTTTTTTGTTAAAAGTAAAGCAGTTCCTTTCTCAGAAAAGTTATTAATTCTAAGTTCCACCTAATTTTTGTTAATAAAACTGTAAACAGAAATTATATTTATGTATTAGAAGGGTTACTTTTTGAGTATATTGTTCTTAAAACGACCAAATGAAATTTAAGTTGGTAAATTTTGAAATATTTTAATGTAAATCTATTTTTCTTTTTATTTTTGGCAATATAATGTGTGGCAGAGTAAAGGTTCTGTAATTTTAGTGGACATAAAAAGTTCCCTTCTCTCACTCTCTAGAGTAGGGAGGCTATGACCTCCCCGTCTCTTCCTATAAATTTACACCCACCCTTTACTTCCCCTTCATATTCACTTGTGCCATTCCTTGAGTCGTCCCTATTTCCCTTATTGTGCTTCTCAATTTTGTTCTTCAACTACAAAGAAACCAAATCACGGGTTTTGAATAGAAGTATTTGATCTTCAACTTTCTTTTTTTTTTTTCCGTAAAAATCCTCGAACCATTTTCTTGCATTATAATCCACAACCAGAAAGGCAGAAACTTCCCTGTTTCTCCCCTGTTTTGTTTCTTAATCTGTTTTCTCTACTTGCGCAATTTGTTGTTTTGGAAAGCAAAAATGTCCCCTTCAAGTGTCTGTCAAGGGTTGCAATCATGCCTTGAGCCCCGGCTGATGGAGCCACGTGCTATGAGGCTCGTATTGACTCCAGCCAAAATGAATTTTTCTCGATCAGTTGCTCCTAGTTCTTGTTTTGCTCACCTTGATGACAACCTGAAAAACGAGTCCCACACTGAAGAAAACAACAGCACCTTCTCCACAACAAACAACCAAAACAATAGGGATGATTATGGCGAGAAAAGTCACAAAATTGCTGACATACGTGGGTGGAGTTTCCTCCAGTTGCTCGACTATAACGCTCAAACCAACACCAACGAGAACACTGAGAATCAGAAAGTGTATGTTCACCCACTTGTCAAGCGCTCTTCTTCTGCCCTCAGTGAGAAAAGCCTGGAAATGTGCACCGAGAGTCTAGGCAGCGAGACGGGTAGCCAAGTTAGTGAAAGCAGTGTCGATGACATTTCCTTGATTTCACCAGAAACTGAGATTTCTACCACAACAAATACTTCAAAACTCCGCGGAAGTTTAATGACAAAGGGAATAAACCGCAACGTTAACTTTCCTCCTCCGTTAAAGTCTGTTAGTGGTTCAAGCAATATTCAAGTGAGGTCTCATCGTGAAGGCGGGCGGCTAGTCTTACAAGCCGTGACTGTTACTACTTCTCAGACTTATTTTCATGCAGAACGTAGCGATGGCAGGCTTAGGCTTCGCTTGGTGGAGCATCGTCCTGAAAACATAGACGACCAAGAAGCAGAAGGTGACGAAAAAGATGAAGAGGAAGAAGAAGAAGAAGAAGAAGAAGAAGAATGGTTCGGTGAAGAAGAATTTGACGAAGAGGAGAAAGTTGAAGCTAGAGAAGAGGAAGAATACGATGAAGAGGAGGATGAAGCTTTCTGGGGTGAGGACATGGAAGAAGAAAGTGAGAAAGTTAGGGGTCAAATTGGAATAAAAAAACTTGGGAGGCCAATCAGTTGCAAAGAAGGCGGACGAGGAAATAAAGGATTGCTTCCTTGGGAGCCATTTTGTGTGGCCACCTAAATTCACCCTTCTCTCTCCACTCTCACAGAAAATCATTTTAATTATTTATTATTATGTTTTAACAAATTTCGTTGAATAATTGTAGCTTTTGAGATAGCCGTACCATGGATTTCTAAAATATCCTAATGTTAGTTATTATCGTTATTGGGATTGGTCCTCACACTCCCCTTCTTGGTCTGTGGTCCTCTTCTTTCTTTCGGTGCATGGTCTTTCCTCTTTGGTTTTATACTATTATGTTGTATCCAAAACTACCCTTTAATGACCAGATTATTACTATCAACATCCATTGCTATTAGTCTGCCGAATACCTTTTTTATCCCAATCAGATGTCCCACTAATGAACCACCATTAAAAGGAAACGAAGGACATCAAACTTTGGAATCTATTATGGTACTAACTAGTACCTGTGGCGCAGAATTGCACACATATACCTAGCTTCTGGTGTAGCTAGTATATAAGCATATATCATCCTCCATTGACAGTTGAGATTGCAGTAAGGTAATGTAATTGAAGGGGCTGGAAATCTGGTAGTTAGAATGATGTGATGGCGAACAGAAATGCAAGTTGATTTGTACGTCAGGGGTACGAATGCCCGGTAATTATCAAAGCGTAGGGTCCCAAGAGAGCAACAAGCACTGACCATCCTCATCACACACGAACATGATCCCCATGTGCTTTTGCTTTTTATTCCATCTTCTCATCTGATTTCTAATATGTTATCCACTGTTTTATACAAGGGATATGGCCCCTACATAGATACAGCCTTTAATCAGAATTCGAACAAGGATCCCATTTTTCATCAGCAATATCCTGCGTTCTTATCTTATGGAAGGGTATGCAGTGACGTTAAAATGGTCAATTTGGGTTGAAATTTTTCTGGGTTTAGACGGGGAACATATATATATATATATATATATGTACATCCAGCCAGAAAGAGTGAATGATGAAGAAAACAGAAACAGGTAAACATGTTTTCTTGAGAGAGGAGGGCAGTGCCTAATCGTGGAGCATATGCATCCACACGTAAGGTTGTTTTGGGGAAAAAAGGGGGAATTAAAATTGTCAACATTCATGTGCATCATTGTGTCTCGACATCATATCATGTGCTATGATGTCCTTTAGTTAAGCACATATTCTCTCACAATATCATCTCACAAAAGCATTCAAAATCTTTCGGCAATCAACATGTCTCCACATTTTTATGGTCATGTACCTATACATATGTCCATCCTCTGTCGATCATGCTGCGATACATATACATATATATATATATATATATAAATTCTGATGATTCTTTGCACCACCATGATGTATATCCATTGTCCAAACAGAAATGGAGTAAGGTTAGAGTAAAATTTGTACTATACGTTGATGATTCATGCATGTGATATACAGTCCCTGTTCGCATGTACAGAACATTTCATGTGAGTTTCACAGAATAAAGAATATATGGAGAGATGTAAATAAGATATAGTAGGGTAGTTAAATGTCCTTTTACTTGCTGCAGCAGTCTGAATGAATACTATTTTGGAGTTGGGTATATCTGCCATCAATATATTTGAAAATTCAGAGCCATGTTTTTGGAAGAAAGGAATGGGAGAGAGAAAAATACTGGACAAGATATTTAGCTGCATTTTCTTTTTGTAACAATAACAAGCAAAAGCAAATTAAATATCAAGAGCAAAACCATCAACAAATCATGTGTGAGGAAGGAGAAACCCTTCTGTGTTTTGTAATTTCTTCAATAAAATTGGCATGGACAATAGAGAAACGCGTATCTGCTTCGACACAAAAGTAAGGCTTTTACCAAGTTGCATGTGTGATGTCAACATCACTATAGGTAGCGACAGTTTTAACTTTGGCCATGAATTAAGGGGCGGGTATATACTCAAGGACAACCGTGTTGTGTGGAGACTGGTCAGGATGGGACTTGTTTCATCACGCATGTTTGACATATATTCAAAATTTCGCATATGATTGTACATCTCTGATGCCCTCCTTGCAATCGAATATTGTAAACGGATCCCTTTTCCTAAGCTGAGCATACGAAAAATGAATGCTATTACCATTCTCTGCTATGAAATTTCAGAACTGTGACGAGCGAGAGTTAGCTAGTGTGACAACCGTTCTACAGTCATTCTCACTATGAAATGATACCATATGTGGGATTATCCAAAATAGAACATGCATACATGCATATATATTCTTGTTTGTTTATGCCGTTGGACATGTATATGATTTTCTTTGTTAGGATTTTTTTTAGATTAGCTTATTCGAGAGTAAAACATATAAAACTAGTATTTTTTTAAAGGTTTGTATTTGACCAGTATTCGAATGGATGTCCATGTGATTTAAGAATTTCAAAAATTTAGAGCCTAATTAGTGCTCAACCAGTGTTTAAGTTGCCCGAAACTAGAGAGTTGTTAGAATTCCATAATATTACTCTTTGTCAATGATTGTTGTTCATTTGAGGAGGTGTACAGATCCTGCAAAGTGGCGACCTTGAATACTATAAAAAATTTTAACTATACTTTTTTAATACCAATTGATTTTGGAAGAAAGTACGGCTCAATAGTCGGACATAGATTTTATGAGTACAAACACGTCTATCGAGCCAAAGAGACTTGCATACGAATGCAGAAAAGACCACCAAAGTCATTACCATGCAAGAAAGTCAAATTTTATTTGTTTATAAATTTTAATAATTAGTTACATATTTAATCTTTTTATTATTTAAACATTCGTAATTTATTAATATTAGGACTATACATTGTATAACTACTGAATTACAATCATCAATTCTTTGTTCATTTTTTGAAGTAGAGTGATCTAAAGTAATATTGCAACAACTCAATAATTGGAGTGGAACATGATTATAAATAAGTAAGAGGGGCGGTGGTGAGTGTGGGTGTGTGTGTGTCGGGATGTTATAAAAATGTAGACAAAGTAGTATGCGACATCAAATTTAGAGTAATTCATAATTAATTAGCAAATGGAGCGGGTGTAGTGGTCCTAGTCATTCATGTTAAAGTATGTCGTTGAATTTGTGCAAAAAAGCCGTCGTGAACTTGATCAATGGTCGAAGCATTACATGCAATGCAATGGTGGAATTCAAATTCATACTACCTTCACCTTGAAGAGAAAAGGATTTGGGACAACCAGCCTTCCCAAAAATTTGGGAAAGGAGATGAAGCTCCCTTAACGTCAGCAAGAGGAAAGAAGGAAGCCAGCTAGGTGACGATCCATAATGCAATTGACGTATCCAATAAACTAATAGATGAAGTAAATTAGAGGAACATATAATACTAAAGTGATTTGGAAAAGCTAGTTTTTGTTGGGTCAACTAACGCACATCACATATCGATCACCACCACCAACAAAAGGATAATCAACTATGCTAGCAAACCCCACCACTATGTCCACCCAACCATAGACACAAATACAACCCACTAGTTTAAACCAACCAAAAATGACTTGTCATAATTATCCAGCCTCCTCTGAGCTTTATATATTTATATTTGGTGTTGACATTTTGTGTGCTTTAATATAATTCTTTCTCTGCATAAATGCTACATAGCTTGTTGTCCAATAGTGTAAACGACAAAGCCATTGTACCTGAAAACAGCACCACATAACAAACATACATAATTAATGAGGAGGAGGACCGCATTCCATAAAGACCTTATATGAAAGGCATGGCTATTGGTCGGCTTCGTCGTGCCAACGCCAAAGATTTTATCTTCCCCACCATTGTTTTGGCCTGCCTTCCATTCTTGCTACCCACGCGCGCACGCGCACATATGTATACTCTACGATAACTCCACATCTCCTTTCATTTCCTTCCTACGTTGCCACTTTTTTAGTCCCTTTTGGATATCCGTTAATTTCTCTAGCTTGCTTGTTTGTTCTTGCTCTGTTCCAAAAGATTCGAATGTTGTTGGCATTTCAACCTGTGCATCAATCTAGAAATTCTCAACGTTCCAGATTTTGGAAACGTGTTTGGCGTCATTTTCAAGCGTTGTCAAAACCTAACATCTATCGGTCCATTTGTAGGCTTGCAACTACTTAAAAACTTTAATTAATCCATGATAAAAAGTTTTAAAGCCATGAACATCATACGCACATGCGTATGACATGCATGTGACATCGTGCATGGACATCATCATGCAAAACACTGTTGTAGATCTTCGATATGTTTGTATGCTTCATGCATGCATGGTCCATGGAATTGCAGCATCCATGCAGGTAAAATATATTTCATTAAATAAATTCATGAGAGATCAGACGGCTGGCTGACCAAAATGGGGCCTCTTCAAATGTTTGACAAGTGAAGATATACGATTTCAGAGGATCCAAGACGGTATCAGGCCAGGACCCACACTCGTATTGCCATGAGATTCTGGATATCTGGTCTTTGCTGTAGAAAGTGATGAGTACCTCTTGTCCTTTTTCAATTATTTATTTTATTAAAAGAGCAACTATTCTAATTCTCTGTCTTCGTTTTGATCATTAGTTATGGTCCACTTGAATCAATTTGATTGTAAAATGGATACCATTTATCATATCCTTGAGGAATCCCAACCGTACATGCTTCCCACCAGCTGAACAAATTACCTTTCAATTTGAAACAGAGACTGTAGTATAATAATTATGGAGTTATTACTTAATACAATTTTGTGGTTTTAATTTGTATAAGTTGAATTTCGGTTGGAGAAATCCACAGTGGTAGAACATGTGAGCACTTGAGCTATGATGCAAGCAGCAAACAGTCTAAAAGCATGCGGGACAATGTCAAGACTGCGAAGCTGGTATTGGAGGGGAGAACAACAGCCTTTAATTTGTTGGATGTGGTCAGGTCAGGGAGAGACAGAGACTGGACTGGACTGGACTGGTATGTGTGGTGGTGGTGATTTGGTTTCTTCTTTAGAGTTGATGATAGGTATGAGTATTATATCAATATGAGATCTTCTTTAGCAGGTTTTTCACCTATGTTGATCTCACAAAATCCTACCCTTTCACATCAACATGGATCTTCTTTTCATGACAAAGTTAAAATCACAATTCACCAGCATCTTCAAAGCAGATTTTCCATTCAGTAATCAGTACCCTCTTCGCTCTTTCTTCTCATTCTTTGAAGATGCTACTCCCCTTTTTTTTCTTTTCTTTTTTGACTATTTTGTTCAATAATTCAAACATTTGAAGACAAATCTATAGGGCCATATTATCGGCAGCTTTTTATTTACATGCCTAGTGATTAGGCACAATGGCAATCGCAAAGGTTCACATCAAACCGAAATCCACCAACATAAATTAGGATTAGTCGACAACCTTTGACAAATCTCTATTATGCTGCAAGCTGAAGAAGTATATAATGTCTTGGGGAAACAATAGAAGATTTGGGTAGACAGGTTAAATAAGGCAAGAATATGTAGGGAACTTTAAATCAAGCCTTAGGTAGCCTAACTAGTCCAAGTTCCCTTTTATTATTATGTTCTTTAACCCTTTTATACAAACGCCAGTACATTGCAATGAGCGACAGTATTTAAAAAAAAAAAAAAAAATCTGTTTATGAATTAGATTTCGTTTTCTTCATTTGTTGGAAGCTATGGGCCTTGCCCTAAAACTGCCAACAGTAACCATTAGACAAGTCCAGTCCAGTTAAGAGAAGAACACTGTATGTAAAGCGTAAACCAACATCACATGAAAAAATCACTGATCCCCAGACCAGCAATAGCTTCAGTGTTGGTACCCCTTCAGATTATTGCACGTTCAATGTCACAATTGTGGTGGACATGGCATCGACAAGGTCCGTATGTTATCCCGGACATTTCAACAGAGACACTGTCATAAATAATAGCCAACAAAGAATTTATAGTACACGCCCATATGTGGCTTACAAAATTTTTGGCGAGAAACAATGAAAATTTCAATAAGGTGTACGACAAGCTTCACGGAAAAATAAAATAAAATGTCAAAAATATACGTACAAGCTTTATCTTGGCTGCAAAAATTGGACGGACCACGCTACCTCCTTTATTTCTCTTGCTAAGTAGGCAAATCCCAATCCTAACCACAGGTAGTCCTCCTTTTTAGCATAGTACATCGGTTATGTCGAATAAAATATAAATTAATTTTAAATTTATAAAAATAAATAAATAATATTATTTAATAAATTAATTTTTTAAAATAATAATAAATACTTGATTAATAATTAATATTAAAATATATTTTAGTTATTATTCATATATAAATTTTAAAATATTTATATATTATATTTTAATAAAAAATTATCATGTATGTTAAAAAATTCTTAAAAATTGATGGATTGAATAATATGAATCAAATAAATTTATAATAAATAAGTTTCATTAGAATAAAAGTATTATGTGATTTAATAGATGAAAATATTATATTTTATATTAAATAAAATATAAATTGATATTAAATTTTAAAAAATAAATAAATAATATTATTTAATAAGTTAATTTTTTGAGTTAACTAAGAGAACTCACACCGATAACTATAAAGTCCATAAGCTGCCAATCCAACTACAGCAAGGCGGATGTGCATGTGCTTAATAGAGGGACTAGAGAGGGAACAAACATACATTATTTAGATTCATTTTCATGCTGGCAGGAACAAGGGCCTCTATTCCCAACTCCTGACCAACCTAAAAACATTTGGCTGAGTCAATATATCTTCTTCTTACAAAATGGTTAATAAATTTTTGTTGGAACAGCCATTCAGTCATGTGTATGACCTTTGAGTATGCAAATACAAGGTAGCCAAAAGAAAGTTTTACGCCCTGGCTGAATCTTTGGCTGCAATAAGTAAACATGGAACCCCATAACAGCTGTCTTCGCCTAGCATGGCAACCTCCATTAACAGTTCCCTTGCTCTTTGTCGTGATCATTCATCTGAGCTGGAAATTAAAAAGTAATGTATTTCATACCATCAGGATTCAAAGAGATTGATATATCAAGATAGAACAACATTTTAGTAACAGAGAGAAGTAGAAAAAGAATTGAAGTATGGTGCACGCGAATAGAAACATGTCCTCCATTACTTAATTCGAGCATGGTGGATGTGCAATTCCACAAGAGAAGGGGAAGGTGGGACAATAAACCAACCTAATTATGGTGATGAAATTCATAAACTAACAATCACAAGCTAATCCAACAATCCATGGTATTATTCTTCATATCATCTTTTGGGCACGAGTCTAGTTGCTTATTCCAATAAGTACAGAGCATAAAATTCACCTGTCATGGACAAATACAACAATATTACAGGCAGCCAAAGAATCCTCATTGAATGTCACTCCTGGTATTTCTTGCAAAATAAGTGCCTTCTTATTACCTTGAAGGGCGTAATTTAACTAAGATGGTCATTAAATTAACAACGTATCATTAATGGTGAAATCTACAAATATCTAAGATACAAAAATGTCGAAATGAAAAATCACTTTTCACTAGTACATCTTAAAGAGCGTGTGAGAGAGGTGGATTGCGAATTTAAACCCTTATTGATTCAACAATGATTCTTGATTACTGTCAAGCAACACAATTCATCAAGAACATACAAATATATCAATAAGAAAAATAGAACAACGATATACGTGGTTTAGTTTAAAGCATACAACCACAAGACCAACACACTCTGAAGAACTTTATTAAAAAATATGAAGATTACAATTACACAAAAAATATTCACAGCTATAAAATAAGTTAAAGAACTCTCAATTCAAATGACTAGCATGTTGTAATGTTCTTATGATGCTATCATGCATCTTAATCCTAATATTACCTATTCTAATAATTGAACAAGCCATATTGTTTCCATTAAAATCTTCCCTCCATCTATTTTATGATAAGTGCTGAAAAAATTCCTATAAAGACACATATGAAATGAGTAGCCAGAATTTAAAATTCACTAATTTTCTGTATTTTTCTCTGATGCAATTAAAAGATTAGCACTCTCAGAGATTCTTTCTGATCCCCCCGAATTTAATGCTGAGTCTAATGCAATGACAGTATTGCCTTGTCTTTTTTGAGCCTCCTTTGCTTTGTGCTTTTTCTCAGAGTAATCCCTTTTGAAGTGGCCTTCTTTATTACACTGATAGCACTTTCTTTTCTTTGATTTTGCCTTTGATTTTCCAAAATTATTCTTCTTCTCTTCCTTTTTTTTAGTTATTCCATTTGTTGTTAATCCCTTTCCATTTTCAGATTCTTTGGTTTCAGTTTTTTGCAACTCCTTTGTATTCAATGTTGACTTGACATCTTCCATGAACAAAAAATCACTTCCAAAAAGAAGTGTATCAACAAAATGTTCATTTGAACTTGGCAATGATCTGAACAACATTAAAACTTGGTCTTCATCTTTAATCTTGATATATATATTTTCAAGATCTGATATAATATTGTTATAATTATCAAGGTGCTCTTGCATTGTAATTTTCGGTTGCATTGTGAAGTTATATAATTGTCTTTTCTGATACAACTTATTGGTAAGAGACTTCGTCATGAATAAACTCTCCAATTTGAGCTACAAGGATACAGCACTATTCTATTTTGATACCTTCTTCAAGACTCCATCACCCGAACAAAATTATTACATTGTGAGTTTTCCTAAGGAGATCTCTCTTCTCCTTCTCACTCATTGATGTAAGCAAGTTCTTTTCCCCCTTTAGGGCTTTTTCAAGCCCTTAATGAATAAGTAGAGCTCGCATTTTTAATCGCCAAAGATTGAATTCCAAATCTGTATTCAACTTCTCAATTTCAAATTTAGAAGAAGCCATGAATCTTGCAAGAATCTCCTCTGGTTCTTATACCAATTATTGTGAATTCAAACCTTTATTGATTTAACAATGATTCTTGATTATTATCAAGCAACACAATTCATCAAGAACATACAAATATATTAGCAAGAAAAACAGAATAACGATTTACGTGGTTCACTCTGAAACCTACATTCACGATTTCAACACACTCTGAAGAACTTTATTGAAGAAGATGAAGATTACAATTATACAGAAAACATTCACAGCTATAAAACAAGCTAAAGAACTCTCAATTCTGATGACTAAATCTCAAGATATTAACCCCCAAAGATGACCTGTTGAGCAGCCTTTATACTGCAACAGAAACCAGAAATTTGACTACAGAAATCCTGAAACAACTACCCAACTGTCACCCCATTTAAAATCACCTAGTGCACCCCAATAAATTCTGAGAACACCCCTCAACTGGTCAGGAAGTAAGAGGTAGCAGAACTCAGTTAGAGAACTACCAGTTAATACAGTGTTTTTAATGGTAGCGCTCACCCCAAGCTGTGCAACCACATTCCCTGCATATTGCTAAGTTGCTGGAGTATAATTTTCTGAGAAAGGCCTGTAATTGAATTTGGTGACAAAAAATTCAATAATAAGAGCAAAGAAGAAAGTAAAACGAAAAGTCAAAGAGTGAACTGTAGTTCAAGAAATATACCAGATATAAACAGCATAAATAAGAAAAGATGGTGGATTAAACTAGGAAGATTGTAACAAAACTACAGTGAAAAAGGTAATTGTGTCAATACCTTCCCGAAATGAATTTAACAGTGCAGACTTTCCAGCATTTGGGGGACCAAAAAGCAGCGGTAGATATTTCTTTCTGATCGTTGCTTCTTACAATCTGCTGATCTTCTCTTAGTAACACGGAGCACTGCAGCAGGATCACCATTATATTCAATGTATATCAAATTCGCTAAACTGCACCGCGGATCACGGAGTGTCATTGGGGGGCCCACTTCAATCACATGTTTAGCAGTAGTAAGATTACCAATAGTACACATTGATTCAAACTGATAATTCAAGAAGTGACCAATCAAAAAAGCATGGAAGTCGATAATATAAGAAGAAAATCTCTTCTGTCTTGTAAGAACCGACTAATATGTCAATTTAATTTTCTGTTACTCCCAAAATCATAACATGTGCACACAACATTAAACAGCTGTCATTCTGAAAACTGAAGGCATGCCATTGCTAGCTAATTTCTAGGTTAAAATGTAACCCACAGGTAAAGAAGAGCAGAGCTGACTATGTATTAAGGAATATAGACTAAAACATGCAACAGAGCACAGCGATAAAATAAACCTATAAGAAGACGATTACTACTCGATAAAATATGTCAGAATTTGCGATTTCAACCCATAATAAAGGGGAAAAGAAAATCAAAGAAGCAAGCATACAGACCTTAGACAGGAACCCATTAAGAGTTAAATTGCCCATTGTTGTTGTCTCTTCATCCCACGGATTGAAAAAATAGTTAATTTAATAATCAAATTCATTGTAGAGTGAAGGAGCCCCTCAGGCTTGAGAAGAGAGATATCAAATTTGACGCACAAAGAAATATTGTTAGCTTTGCAGTGCACAAGACACAGAACATCCCCTTAGCAATCTTGCTTCCAGGTAAGACCATTTAATTGAGATAAAGTGAAGAGCTTCTGGAAAGCTAAAAATCCCATAGCGTTGATAGGCATTCAGGATCCATAATTTCAACTTCAAGGCACCTAATTGTAATTTTTTGAGCAACGCTCACTTCCGGTAGCTGAGGCCAGATAACTTTATGGTCTAACATTGATCTCACTAACGGATACATTCTTTCTCTTTCTACCAATCTAACATTGACCAGAGCGCTGCAGAAAATATTTTTAAGCCTAAACTGTAACTATAGGTGCTGACCCAGCCCAGACCAAGAGCACCGAAAGATCAGAGCCCGCCACAGGCCTGGGCCAAGCTCAAACCTGCAGTCTTATTTATATTAATATTAAATAATTAAGATTCGTGAGCTAGCCCAGGCCCGGGTCTAGCACAGCCTGCATGGGGTCGTGTTGAAATTTATTGTTTACATAGATGGGCCCGACCCGCGAACCTCATGGACCTTATTTTTGTGGGTGGGGTTGGGCCATTTACCATGTCTAAGTGTAACGGTGGTGATAATAAAACAATAAACTTGGAAAAAAAATAGTGCACCATCATTATTTCAAGAGAATTATTTAATTGTTTCCTTGACTGAATCAATTAAGACAAAAGAAATATGCACATAATGCCTAATGAGGCAAACTGCTGAATTTAGTGCCTCAAATGGAGGAAGGGCAGAATCATCTTTCCGGTGCGGTTAAAAATAAATCATCAAGCTTAGCGGGTCTCACAGCTCCATCCTGGTAACCATCAAGATTAAAGTATTTGGATATTAGGAGTGGGGTAAGAGTCAACACCATAGAAATGCAGCATTAAAAAAGAACATACAGAATGGTAAAAAACCATAAACAAAAATTGGTGGAGTTTAAAACATACATTATCAATGTCATACAATCCAAAGATACCACGTAGAAACTCCACAGCTTCACTTACCAGCTCCACACTCTACAAGAAGCATCAAAGAGTAAATATTTCCAGAAAGGATTATGATTTGGTATTCATCAAAAAAAAAAAAAAAAACTTTTATAAAAGCATAATTGTAGAAAGTACATGTTTTCAACAACAATGTGAACAGAAAACAGCTGCCTTTCAAAATTTTGACTCTGGATTTTTATAAATCCTCTCAGTATTATCATCCCAGAAACAAGGTAAAACTCAAGTATTAGGGGAGGCAGTTCAAGATAAAGCTTCACTTCTTCTTTGAATATTACTCCTATCCTACATTTTTTATCTAACAGCAAAAAGTAGATGACAATACTCCAGCATCTTTTTCTTCTTTCACTTCTTTATCTTTTCAAATTTTTTGCAAATATATAATTGGAAAGTTAAAGCATTTCAACTATTCCACCATATGATCTATGAAAGTGAAAACAAGGACAATATGACTAACAAATAGAATACTCTCCTAACTCCAACCTGAAAAAAGTAATCATAGCGATTAAGGGAGGTGGATCTCCTCTGTAAACCAATATAGGCAACCACAAAGAAGCCTAACAACTAATACAAGGTGCACAATAATTAATACTTAAGGTGCTTAATCGACAAACGAAAAAGGGTATTTCATAAAACTAAAAGGTTAAGTGCATGCAACATCTAAAATCTGTATATCAAGATGTATAACCGTGCATTCTTTTCAAAAAAAGAGCTATCTATTCACGTACTCAAAAAATCAAATACTTCTGTAAGTTTGGAACATCTTCTACAAAAATAAACAAGATATATCAC
The DNA here is from genome assembly GCA_032402905.1 of Khaya senegalensis. Lineage (NCBI taxonomy): Eukaryota > Viridiplantae > Streptophyta > Magnoliopsida > Sapindales > Meliaceae > Khaya > Khaya senegalensis. The sequence continues at coordinate 863,262 of CP135542.1, read as the reverse complement.
AGTAAAACTTGGATCAAGACTGAAAATTTGAGATAATAGTGAGTTTCCTATTGACCGGAGATACCTGATCAGGAGCATGCTTAGATGGAACAGGAACAAAATCATCCCTCAACTCTAAATCATGTCCACAACCATATTTTCTCAGGACAGCCCAAGTAGTCTCAAGATGCCCTTTCTTAATGAAAAGAGCATGGAGGAAAAGGAAAACATTAAGAGTAAGACCAAGGTCATTGACTCCATCAGGTTGCTTCTCTTGTACAACCCTTTTCACACCTCCTATTTCAGCAGGCTGCAATGGAGCTTTAAAACATTTAACCTGTTTACCATGAAACATGTCAGACCCCCAAAGAAAAATAAAAGAAAAATGAAAATCTACCATAGAGAGAAATGATCACAAGAAAAAAGAACGAATATTTTCCAAAGGAAATGGAACCCTGAAATTCATTCAACTCTG
>CP135542.1:787119-852880 GCA_032402905.1 Khaya senegalensis | reverse complement strand
TCTGGCCAAAGATCAGGTGGCACTGGAGTTTTTCTTCCGCAGAAGGGAGGCACCAACTTCCAACCAAGCAGAAAACCAGGTACTGTATTCTGTCAAATCTTAATTTGAATGAAATACTAATTTAATCCCAGCATGATTAAAGCAAAATTAATCGAAAACTGCATGCTTCTTCACAGCTTGCTCTCCTGTTCTCCTTCCTTCCCGCGTGGTTCAAGCTCTCAACCTCAACGTGCATGAAATAGGTTTGCAGATTTCACCACATCGAAAAGGTTCTTATTTCAATTATTCTTTTCCAGAAGTAACGTTCCTTTACACTGTTTGATTGATCGTCAAAGGGACTGAAGATTATGTTTAATCATCTGCAGAATCGAAGACTAATAAATCAAACGGTGGGGATTGCAATTCAGTCAAAAACAAAAGTGGGAATGATGTATCAGGAAAATGCAGTGTGATCTGCCACAGTCAGAATTCTTCACCGGAGATATTTCTTCCGAAAGAATGGACTTATTAGCAGCTAGCTTCCAAATAATTACAAGGAAATTCCATATAGGCAAAAGCTCCGATTGATTGATTGCCGTGCTGTTGATTTCTACTCCGTCGTGTAATCCTGTATTTTAAATAATTAACGGCAGCACAAAATCTCATTGTTAATGATGTTTAATTTGTTTAAATATATTTTAATCCTTAGTTATTTTGTAAAGCTTCGTCTTGCAAGCTTAATTCTTGTTTAATTCGATAAATTCCTTTTGTTTTAGTTTTTTTTTTTTAATATTATTTTTGATATTATTGTTATTAGCAATACAATATTTTTGTTGTTTATCCACGTGGTCAAATAAAGTCACCGTTGCAGATGCTATAAAATGATGCCACATGTAGGCAATCCTGGCCCTTCTGGATGAGCAGTTTCGAGGTTTCGTTTCGTTTACACTAGTACAAAAACAGGGCTCTTTGTTTTGCCGCTTCATTGGGCCAAAGTCTCGCCATGGAAGCAACTCTGCTTAGCTCCCGTCACTTCACTCCCCAACTCTTCGCGACAAGGCCCGTAAAACTTGGAGGTACGGTCGCCGTTACTCGTTTCCTGAGGAAACGTAGGCGAAGTAGAAAGATAGTGGAAAGTTTAATTATATAAAAGGAATTAGAAAATCCTTTACTTCGTAGTTTATTTTTAATTATTTGAAGCCCTAGAAATCAAAAACTTCGGTTAAACCAAGTTCTGTAAGTGTGTACACATTGTACATTCTCTGTTCTATTTTGTTAATCGGTCATTGAATCTCGATGAATTGTACTTTCCAATTTTTATTACGCTTGCTTCATTCTATTCATTGTTTTGTCTATATTTTGGGTTCATATAGCAATCTGTGTGTGTTTACGATATATATATTTAACCAATATAGATGCTGAGCAATGCTTTTTCGTTGTGAACCTAAAGTGGACAATGCTCACTTGGCTTATCTGGGATGATAGGCCACTGGAATCAGTGGAACATTGGAATTCAATTTTGAATCCAGCTGTGAAGTGGTTTTCTCTACTTTGACTGTTGAGAGAACGGATCTAACATTGTTTAAGTTGTGTTTGGAGCACTGGGAAAAGGTCTTATTTTGAGAATACGGAGATTGGATAATTGATTAAGTGGTTTCTAATATTAGTATATTGTCAACAATATACATGTTTTTGTTATTTGGCAAAACTTTCTTACAGTTAAATATAAGTTATGTGTGCAGAACTTGAATATTCTAACGCCAGCTCTCTGATTATTATATTATTGTACTAGTAAACTTGGATTTTCTAGGCATATTATTGTAATCTTATTGTAAATGACAACCAGGTGGACTTGCAGAGTCTAATCACCGACTTTATCATCCACTTTGTGCCAAGATCTGTGCTTCTGTCAACTTGAGCTTATTAGAATCCAGAAGAAGGCCATTTGTGCTGCTAAACAGACCAATTCTATCAAGAGCATACAAAAGATTTTCTGTTAATTGTTCTGATCGGATTCGAAGCGACTATATGAATGTCGATGCAACATCTGCACTGGCTCTAAATCTTGAAGCTGTTTCACCAAGATTGGATGATGAGGCAGATAATCTGAATTCACATGATGTGAACAACCATGAGAAGTCAAGACCTAAACTGTTTAGAAACAGGTTCCTGAATTTTGTACGCCTAAGTTCTGTCATCAATAACGCTGCAGAATCATTTTTCAAGAGTGAGATACGGCGGAGGTTATTTGTGACCGCCATGCTAATCATAATAAGCCGTGTTGGGTATTTCATTCCTCTACCTGGATTTGATAGAAGGTTGATACCTCAAGATTACCTTAGCTTTGTCTCAGGATCCGTTGGTAAGGAACACACATAAACTCATTCATGTGCACATATAAACATAGCATTTATTATATGCATGGTTTTCCATTGCTTTTCAGTTTGCTACAAGTTATAATGTTTTCTTAGTTCATACATACATGTGGTCATCTGTGTTGTTTTTGGCAGATGAACTTGGTGATTTTGGAGCAGAGCTCAAACTATCTTTTTTTCAGCTTGGAATAAGCCCCCAGATAATAGCATCAATATTAATGCAGGTTTATAGCTTTTTTCTTCATCCATCCAACATAAACTTTGCTTGCATGATTATGTAATTTGACAATTAATTTGTGTGTTGTTATTAGCAAACAAATTTAGTTTTATTTTTCCATTAATTTTTTGGTAATGAAGAAAATGGTAACAATTAATGTAAAAAGAAAGGAGGAAGACTAGATGCCACAAAGAAAACCAAAAATAAAGGAGGGGAACACATTCTATACAAAGATACGTTGAAAAAGAATAACATTATCTGTAACCCTGCAATTGTGTTCTTCATATGTCAAACTTGGGGTGTTACATTGTCCAATCCTCCCCTAACCCAAAAAAATATCACTCACCACAAGTTATAGTTACACTTATGCAAACCAGCTTTCAAAGGCTGAAGAAGGTTTTCTCTGTTCACATGAGATTCCAAAGTCAAAAATTTAACTGTTTATCACTATGCGAATCAGTACAAATCATGATGTTTGAATATATATTCCTTCATGGTCTAATTAGGCGTCAAGGATTTTGTTATTACATTTTTGGTGCCCACCATGTTCCTGTTTAATCATCATTTTAGTGCAGTGTAAATAATATTTAATTATGGAATAGCATGTGCTATAGTAATTGGGTTTTCATAGGCGTTTTTGGTCTGTGTTGTTGCAATTTGGGAGCTGCTAAATGTTTGCTTGACCTTGGCACTTGTTAAATATGCAGAAGATAATCTCTTTGTATTTTCTTGTAGAGTTTGCCATTTACCTTTCGATGGTTTAGAGCTTTCTAATTCATCTGAAAACTTTACAAATAGTATCCTATGGTTTAGATAGGTATTGCAAGTTGTAGTGCATAATTAGTGGATATAAGCTTTTGGACATTGGTGACAGCTGGTTCTTTATAAATGATACATGCTACCAGAAAATGGCTAAGAGAAAGGGAATTGCTTCCTCCATGAATATTTGTGTTTCATGCAGCTGTTTCCATTTAACTCTGTTCCCACAGTGTTCGCTCACATGGGATTGAGACTGAATAATGAATTCCCTTTCTCTTGCAGTGGTTATATGCTAACAATTGTGTGCTGAACTCTATGAACTGAATGTGCAGGTACTCTGTCATGTTGTTCCGTCCTTGGTAAAGCTAAGAAAGGAAGGCTTAGATGGACATGAGAAGATTAAGAGTTATATGTGTGTCTAGTAATTCATCTCAAGCAGTGAGACAAGTCTATGCTACATAATTCTTGTTTGGTATTACTTTCAATCAATCCATATTGGAAGTTGTTGACTCTAGATGTTTCTGCCATTTTCAGGTGGTGGATGTCACTTGGCTTTGCAATATTGGAAGCTATTATAGTTGCTTGTTATTCACTTCCATATTCAATTTTTGCTGCCACTCACAGGTAACTTAACTAGAAGTATATCATTTCAACAATATTCTTTTAGTTTATATCTCACAAGTTATTGAAATTGAGTTGTGCTTCTTGTAAAAAACTCAAATGAAATGTGCGTTTTGCTTTAGGTGTTTAGTTATGTTCGTGTTCAGAATAATGAAACAATTGCCTCTTGGCCTTCTTCCTCTTTCTCTTCCACTCTAATTGGTTAATAAGTTGAAGATGCCAGCACTGCTTTTGCCTGAATGATTTTTGTTGGAAGACATATGCAATATTACAATTTTTATGTCTTTTTCAGTGTCAAGCATGTTATGGTGACAGCTTTCTTGTTGGTTTGCGGTGCAATGACTATGACGTGGATTTGTGATACGATATCAGAATCTGGATTTGGTAGTTTCTTGACATGTCTATTTTCCATTTTCTTTGTCTTGCTGTTATATGCTTATTTTTGCTATGTTAGAAGCAAATTCAGCAGAATGCTGTTAAATCTTCTGGATAATTTTTTTGGGGTAGATTAGATGCCAATGATGTTCTTAGCTTCTTTCTTGACATTCTTATGTATAATCTTCTGGATAATTCCATGTTTGAGAGATTCTCTGGATCCATTTATATTGAAAGAAGTTTTGTGTCCAGAAGCTTTGGCATGAAATAGTTATAAAGCCAAGGGAATAACTTGAATGGGTGGAATCAGTGGAAGTAGAAGTTAGTTTTATTTTTTAAGATTTGTTATAAATATGGAGAAGATAAAAATCTATTGCTAATTTTTTGTTATTGTTCCACGTACATGCTGAAGCATTCCAGTTATAAACACTATATATTCTGAAAAATATGCTTTCTGTCTACTCTCAATTTAGCAGCTTCTTTTTCTGTTATCAATTGAATGTGTGGCCTAACACAGAAAGTATTTGCTTTACATTAATAATATATAGAGGTGAGAACTTCTTTGCCAGAATAGCTATGAATTTTACAGGGACTTTTACCTCCTAGATTTGAACTTTTTGGGTTTTTTTATGAATTCATCTATTGATTGCTGAGGTTGTTGGTATATTGTTGTGTATGTATAAAATGATAATCTGATGTTGCTAGTTCTTTTTATCTTATTGTTTTTCTTTGCTTGGCTGTCTGCAGTCAAATTAAACATGCACATACATACTATTTTCTTATAATTTATGGTATACTATTCTTTTTTAACTGGTAATGCGTATTTCAGGTCAAGGGTCATCTCTGATAATATGTGTTGGGATATTGACGGGTTACACTGACACATTGTACAAGATGCTGTCTCAGCTGTTAGGTATGTGATAACAGATGATTATCCTTCTGTTTAATTTGTGTTTTTTTTTTTTTTTTTCTCTCTTTTTCCTATTGTTCAAAGCAGTTCAAAATTTGGGAAGTAGAAATAGTCGTCTGAGTTCATTTCCTGCAAAACTTATGCTGCATTAATTTTGTTGACAACAACTACATAGTTAAGCATTGATCCTAGAAGGTGCATGATATGCTGACCTCTCACCTCAAGATTGAAGTTGGCCCTTCTGTAGTATTGCAGGTCATGTAAAATTCATAGATTTAATGAATTATTAAATATTTTCTGGTTTTCTCCTGTCCTGCACAAAAAGAAAGCATTTTTGACATGACATCTCATTATGCCTACTTTTGATCTTTTCATGAAAATGACATATTTAGCTAGTCTAAGGAGTAAAAAGAACTTGAGTAGTTTCTTGTAGAAAGGGAAGTTTATCTCTCATTTGTTTCTACCTTTGCAGGTGGAATATATGTCTTCTGGAGTGCACTAAAGTATGATTAAAGTTTTATGTTAATTAAAATTTTACCATACCATCTGAAGGATCTGAACCATGAACTAATCTTAGAACTGCTTAGAATGAACCTTGAGTGCATACATAAAGTTTCAATCAACTAAACTCTAATTGAAACATGAAGACTATGGATCGCTTGTTTAAACATGGACTTTGAATCACTAGTAATCATGTGGGTAAAGTGTGCTGAATAAAATTTTACAACTATGCTAATCTGCTAATGATGGTTTTGATATGGTGACAGAACCAATATTAGTTATTCAAGGATTTGTTGACCATTCTGATATTAGTTTTTAACTTTGTGGTATTTGTCATATCTCTTCAATTTCTATGTTCTGTAACAATACTGATCTCAAGGTTTTCAATATACTGCAGGAAGTGCTGTAAGTTGGTGGCCATATATGCTTGCAGTTTTGGGAGTTTTTACTATAGTCACTATGTGGGCAGTTGTTGTGACTGAAGGTTGCAGAAAAGTAAAGCTGCAGTATTATGGATTTAAATTAGCTTCTGCTGCAAGGTAATAACATTGTTGCTATCCAGACATGTAAATGTTATTTCTTCTGAAAGAAATCACAGACTAAATCAAATTATTCCATTTTGTGTTTTTATGCTTTATTTCAAATATCAAGCAGTTGACAGTGAAACAGTTCTTTCCTTGTTAGAGGATGATGCTGATATTATGTGCTATGATTTTGGTTGCCTAAAAAATGATTGATATTTTTGCATTAACGAAAAAAATCTAGTCGAAATTATTTTATTCCCCTCTGATGCAATAGTTTCCATTGCCCAAGCATTAATTTCTAACATCTTGTGATAAGATCTTTTTGATTGGTATTTTTTTTTTTTTTGGGTTGGTTCTGTACATTGAACAGGGAAGATTCTCCAATTACGGAAGTGGAGCCCTATATCCCTTTTAACATCAATCCATCAGGAATGCAGCCTGTTCTCACAACAACTTATCTCTTGGCATTTCCTAGTATTCTTGCAAGGTAATTGCATCCACAACTGACCTAGACATGTATTTCAAATCCATTTGTTCTTTTGTTTATTTAAGATGAAAGGCCATCACATATTCCAAAGCTATTATCGAAGCCTCATTTTGCATTTGAATTATTTCTATATCTAATAAATAAAGTCAACTGGTTTGTTCATAACCTGTTTTTGAGTACGTGGAAAAAATATGCTCTTAGTTTACCTGTTAAAACTTGTACCATGAAGATTTTCAACCATTACTGATTACAGAGCATTATTTTGCAGTATCCTTGGTTCACCATTTTGGGAGCATGTTAAGGAGATATTGAACCCCGCGACTTCTGTTGGTGCACAGCCCTGGGTGTACTATACAATATATGCATTTTTTGTCTTCCTATTCAATATATTTGACATTGTAAGTATCTTCTGAACCTTAATTTTGATTATTATATAACACTATGTGCTATATGTTAGAAACTTTGTGGAACATTTTCCTTGTGCATTTATATTTTTCTTGTGGCTATCATTTCCTAATTGCTCTTTCTTTATCAATGGTAATTCATGATTTAAAATTCCATTCAGGATATGGCCATGTAAGCACAAAGAAAAGTTAAAAATTGTTTATCTATGATAATAATAATCACTATTACTTGTATTGCAATCACTTTATATGGAGATATAATAATGTTGAATTAATAGGTGTCCCATGCAAACATGAGATATCTGGTTGAGAAATGTCAACTGTATCCTTCCTTTCACCATTCGAAATGAAAGCATCAGATAATAAATTATTCTGTATGCCTTATGTGGATTGTTGTAGATAAGTTATGCTAGTTATCACAATTGACTTTTTCTATAGATGTTATTTAACTTGAATTTCTACATAGGCCAACTTGCCAAAGGAAATTGCAGATTACTTGAATAAGATGGGAGCTAGGATACCAAATATAAAGCCCGGGAAGGCTACCATTGAATACCTTACGAAGATTCAGGCATCAACACGTTTTTGGGGTAATTTTCTATCTGGAAGTTGTTACAATAAATACACTCGCTGGTTTTAAGAATTTTCAAATACCATTAGCAAGCATTTGTTACAATCTGTTTGTTTGCTGCTTCTTCTTCTTCTTCTTCTTCTTCTTCTTCTTTTTTAAATGCTATAAGGTGGAAACTTTGCAGGGGGCGTACTCTTAAGTATTTTGGCAACTTCATCAACCATACTTGATCACTACTTACGCCGGATCAATGAGGGTTTTTCAATAGGTTTTACATCAGTTTTAATTATTGTGAGTGCTATCCTGACCTATTACATGCGTTTTTTCATGTTGTCATTTTTCCACGTTGTTCCTTTTGTTCAAGGATAAGTGGTACTAGCTTATTTTTGGAGGGATGACACCAAATCAAATCATCAAAAGAAATGATTATGAAAATTGCTGTGCTCTGCGTGATAAGGATGTATCTTGCTGATTTCCCCTCTCAAATTTTAATTAGCAGATCATGACAAAAAAAGATAATCATATAATATGCTTCTATTAACATTTTTATGCCTCGTTTGTTACAATGATTTATTATGGCTCTGAAAAATCACATCTGCTTGTTATGTAATGAACTTGACTTGTGTTGGTCCAGGTGGGCTCCATTATTGAGCTTAGAAGATCCTATCAAGCATACAATGTTATGCCCAGTTTAAGCAAAGCTCTAAGGCGGTATGGTGTATGACGTTTGAAGAGTGTATGCACTTCTTCATTTCCAGGTATGACTTGAAGGTTCTTAGATTTGGTGATAAATCCTGCCTTGCATGGTTACTGGTTAATAATAAAGGAATTTCTTTTATGTAGTGCAGACATTCCCCAAATGATAACTGTTTATCAGTGTTGACTGGTTGAAGCAAATGCATCCAACATTGCTCAAGATATAGTTTATGAGAATTTGTGGTGCGGAGAAGCTGCTGCTGCTGCTGTTTCATCGTTCACATTTGATCAGTCTTTTGGTCATTGATTCAATGAAATGCTGGGTTCTGAATCTAGATTTAAAAATGATGTAGCCCCAATGTTATGTAGAAAGGATTTTAGGTTAGTTAAGTGGTGTTTTACTTGGTTTAATAAGTAATGTAGTATAGCAAGTGGCATGCTTCTTTCTAAATGCATTAGAGGCGATTCAGGTGTTATGCAGATGCGAGGTGTAAAGTAGTCTAAGATGGACGATGTTTAATGTATAAATGCTGCTTAAATAGTAGTGCAATCTCAAATAGCATGATAGTATATCGTTAAGCCAACAACATCTAGCTATCTTTCTTTGGTTCTTTGTGCAGGGCGTGGGTGGTTTCTCTTGATTTCAAACTTGTTATGTCAATTTACATGCTACTGCAAGAACTGAAAGTTACAAGTGATGTATGTAAATATGGTTTTCTGGGGCCAACTAAGTTGTTTCTGTTGGTCAAAGCTTCCTCTTCTCTGAAGCTGTCACTGCATTTTCTTCCTAAACGTGACTTCAGATATAGCAACAAGGTAACAATCAGATAGATGTATATCATGTCCTTGTTCTGCTTCAATTTAATATAAGTGGTCCTGAGATTGTACATAATTGTGAAAATGGTAGTTTATTGAAATTTTCTAGACCATCTGAGGCACTGTAAGAGGAGACATCCAGCATGCTCTTCTCCAGCTGTCACAACTCATATTTTATTATAAATTAGTCTTATCATAAATAGAAATTGAGCAATTTTTCATCCTCGATTATTGAATTACATTTGGAACTCGTGAAATTCTAGTAGGTAGAATGGAGTAAAGGATTATACAGTATGGTAGACAATAAATCCTGTTTTGCGCATTTGATTGCTAAGGTGATATGGTGCAAAAGCCCAGTTCGTTCATGCATGCGTGCTGCATTTTAATGTAAAAAAGGATTTGAACGTTTGATGTTTATGTGGCTGTTTGAGAATGATCTTGTTGACGGTAAATTTTATCAAATTTATCCTGGATGGAGAAAAAAAAATTTACATGGACACAGACACAGTTATGTTGGCTTGCATGGTTTGTTCTGTCCTTAACCGCCAAGTGAATAACCTTTCAATTTTCTTAGCAAAAAAAATTTAAGCTTTAAATTTGTTTAGATTGTTGTGCGAGAGGGAATATGGGCATGTTCTTGTTTTCTTGTTCTACTTTCTTGCTTAAGAATTTTCCAATTGGTGTTTAAGGCAGTTTCTAATTATGGGCAGGGGCAGAATCTGAGATCAAACGGTCGTTGCACGCCAGCTTGATTCTAAAATCTTCAACCATCATAATAACTTGTCTTCTGTGGCTTCCTTGCACATGGAACTAATAAAGTTATATGCATAATTAAGTTCCCATTTCACTTTCTTAGTTAAGAAGATGACTCCTGTAAATGCAATTTTCTTGTTGATTGCGCCTTTCAGGCATTCTACCGAGGCTTCCGTACCAAGTTATACAATATCTCCAGCCCTATCCTCAAAAGCTGGAACTTGCTGTTGTACAGTTTTGCGTTTAATAGAGATGTAAACCTGGAAAGCCATTGTATTTTACTCTCTTTCCTTCTATTATATCATTGAATGCATGAATTGATGTATCTCATATCTTTTTGTAGCTTTCAGTGCCGCCACATTATCTAGGGAAAAGCTTCCAATACACCAGCAGAAGAATAAGAAAGCTGGTCTTCAACGTTGTACAGAAGATTTTCTTTGGCATAATTCCGATTCTGCTCCTATTACCAGGCCTTTTAGTAGTTACATTTCTCCATCTGATGGGGATGTATGCCATTGTACGAAACTTTTAACTGCAAGATGCAATGTGCTGTTTACAAGCGACTGCCAAAGTGAATGGTAAACTACTAAACTTCTTTCACTGAGCAACAATGTATCCCGAGACTTTGTTCTTGCTCTCTGTAATTCAAATATCTCAATCTATGCAATTGCCAAGATTCATTATAGTATCTAACTTTCATAGCTGAATTACAACACACAAGCCGATTTAGATTTGAACACACTACCACTTACAAATTTTTGTCAAACTACTCTCACACAAACCACTATTGGAGTATCACAAAAAATTTTATGGTTACAGTAATCTAAAATTATTTTATCAATGCAATTGCAATTGGGTTTCCACTAGAGCCCTGTTTTGGGCTTGGGCTAATAATGGGTTTAAAAGTTTCTCGGTTCTTCGTTGTCGAGGAAGTGAATTCACTCAGCTTAAAACCACTAGGACTAAAACCCCGTTTCGTCGACCTCCAGTTTTCCCTCGATTCAATTGATCAGTTCCATCTGCACACAGAGAAAACAGCGAGTATCGAGACATCATGATCTTCAAACTTGAAGATGTGACTGTCTATTTCCCATACGACAACATCTACCCGGAGCAGTACTCATACATGCTGGAACTTAAACGCGCTCTAGATGCCAAAGGCCACTGCCTTCTGGAGATGCCCACTGGCACCGGAAAAACCATAGCCCTCCTCTCTCTAATCACAAGCTATGCTCTCTCAAAACCAGATAACCCAATCAAGCTCATTTACTGCACGCGCACCGTTCACGAGATGGAAAAAACTTTAGCCGAGTTGAAGTTATTACATAATTACCAGACTCGACATCTTGGACCCGCCGCTAAGATTTTGGCAATTGGGTTGTCGTCGAGGAAAAATCTTTGTGTCAATTCTACAGTTTTGGCTGCGGAGAATCGGGACTCCGTGGATGCAGCATGTAGGAAGCGGACAGCCAGCTGGGTTCGTGCCTTGGCTGCGGAGAATCCTAATGTGGAGACATGTGAATTCTTTGAAAATTACGAGAAGGCGGCTTCTGGGGCGGTCTTGCCTCCAGGAGTTTATACCTTGCAGGTATTTAACTGTTAACGTTTGTTGAATGATTTACGGGTGTAATTGAAATTTTATTTATTGATTTCTTTTGTTGGTCATGAAGGAATAAATGCTTACTTTCACATGGAGTTTAATGATTATTTCATTTTGATACACGTTAGACTATCTCCGCTTATGTTTATCAGATGAAATCTAATTGGAGTTACCTTCTATCTGGTTTGGATCTATTATGAATTCATTCAAACTTGATTACTCACTTGTGTTTTAATGATTAAAGAATGCTTACTTCCTGGTGGTGGTTATTAGTTTTACTAGTCTCTAGACTCCTAACTTTTTGAATGTTCGGGGATTACTGAATTTGTTTTGGGGATTGTGGTTGAAGGATTTGAGAGCATTTGGTAAGCTGAAAGGGTGGTGCCCGTACTTCTTGGCAAGGCACATGGTGCAATTTGCAAATGTGGTGGTTTATAGTTATCAATACTTGCTTGATCCAAAGGTGGCTGGGATTATATCGAAAGAAATGCAAAAGGAGTCTGTTGTGGTATTTGATGAGGCACACAATATAGATAATGTGTGTATTGAAGCACTAAGTGTGAGTGTTCGGAGGCAAACACTGGAAGGCGCCACAAGGAATCTTAGCAGGATAAATCAAGAGATTGAAAGGTATGATTTCTTTTCTTTTCATTTTTCTCTTTCATGCTTACCTTTTCGCTTGTAACTTTAAGCCTAGAACTGTTATGTATTTTCAAATGAAAGGTTTGTTCTGGCCCATAATATTCCGATTTTGTTTGCAAATTGTTGAGTCTCTAGATTTTGCAATAATTTTCTTAGTGTAGTATGGCATAGTTAGTGGTATTACCTAAAGTTTTATCCCTAAACGTGCATCCATGCACTCAAGTTAAAATATAATTTTTATTTTTCTCTAACTGGTACTTAGTTGTAGTAGAAAAGTTAGTGAAAAAATTGTGAGGCTCAACCCCCCATACAAAAGGCCCCAGAGTCATGAAACTTGTTGCTCCTTGTTACAATTTTGTTCCTTTATATTTATCTTATGATTGATAGTGAAAATGATTGGACTCTTTTCTGATGAGTTTTATCGTCCAATTTCTTGAAAAACAGTTTCACATATCTGTTCTCTAATTTGTTTGACATGGTAGGAAGGTTCAAGGCCACGGATGCAGGTAGATTACGTGCTGAATATAACCGGCTTGTTGAGGGTTTGGCACTGAGAGGAAACCTACCTAGTAAGTGGAATGGTGTTCAACTATTGCTTTATTCTGAATAACCATGAAGTTGGTTGTTTTGTTTGTTTTTTATTTTATTTTTTTAAGAATCTCCTAAATTGTCCCATGTTCTTTCCTTTTTCTATCCAGTCTCTGATGCTTGGCTCTCAAATCCTGCGTTGCCTAGTGATATTCTGAAGGAGGCTGTGCCTGGAAACATACGACGAGCTGAGCATTTTCTGCATGTTTTACGTAGATTGGTCCAATATTTAAGAGGCCGGCTGGATACTGAAAATTTTGAGAAGGAAGGCCCTGTTAACTTTGTTGTCTCAATTAATACACATGCTGGAATTGATCAGAAAACGCTGAGGTTTTGTTACGAACGCCTGCACTCTCTCATGTTGACGCTAGAAATAACTGACACAGATGAGTTCTTACATATTCAGACAGTATGTGACTTTGCAACACTTGTGGGGACGTATACTCGTGGATTTTCAATTATAATTGAACCTTTTGATGAGAGAATGCCGCATATTCCTGACCCTGTTCTGCAGGTGGGTTTTGTGTTACCTGTCTGAATACATCTTTTCCTCCTGCTTATTGGTTACTTTTATCTTCAAGAAATAGTGATCCGTTGGCAGGTTTTCCTTCTTTTTGCAAATAGCATCCAGATCCTGCCTTCGAGCATCTAAATGTCCTCTTTTGAGCTGCTATACAGATCTGTAGATTCTTTGGATCTTCTATTTTTAAGTCTACCCAGTACTGACTCTATTTTTCCCAGCCTCCAACTTAATAGACTGATGATGGATCACAATGATTTTTTTTCTTCTATATTGATGTCACTGCCATAACATACTTTCAGTGGACCACGTCAAATGTTTTTCTCCCATCCTTACATGCTCAGTCAGTCTTCATCTGACTGGCTGATTGAATATTATGATTTCTGCAGTGATATTGCATATTGATCTCCAGGCTTCTGTGTTACGCAAAATGTTGATTATCCATAATCTTTATGTTAAATTCTCTATTGATCTTGTTTTGTTTTTCCTTTTCTTTTTATGTTTGGATTGTAGCTTAGCTGCCATGATGCTTCTCTTGCCATAAAGCCTGTATTTGACCGATTCCAGTCAGTTGTGATTACATCCGGAACTCTGAGCCCAATCGATCTGTACCCTCGTCTTCTTAATTTCCATCCAGTCGTCAGTCGGAGTTTTAAGATGTCTCTGACAAGAGATTGCATATGCCCTATGGTTCTCACACGTGGAAGGTATGAGGTTCAACTTAAATATTCAACTTAAATATATCTCGTTATATATATAGCGAGTTAAAATGTGATCTATGCACTTGAAATATTTGTTGTATAATCTGATTTTTGGTTTGTTATTATTTAATACCTTCTGGCTTGTTATTTCAGTGACCAACTTCCAGTGAGTACCAAATTTGATATGAGAAGTGATCCTGGTGTCGCAAGAAATTATGGTAAACTCTTAGTGGAGATGGTCTCTATTGTGCCAGATGGGATTGTATGTTTTTTCGTCAGTTACTCATATATGGATGAAATAATTGCCACTTGGAATGATAGTGGAATTCTAAAGGTGAAAATAATGTTTGCAGTCTCTTTTCATCAGTTTGTCATCAATATTTTAGAATCCTTTTTTGGTTTTCCTCAGATATGACCTATTATAGTATTTTAATGTGATAATTAATGTATATTTCAGTCATAAAGTGATGTGTATCTCCATTCTTGGGAGAGAAACTTGATACTCTTCTTCTTGCAGGAAATAATGCAGCATAAGCTTGTGTTCATTGAGACACAGGACGTGGTAGAGACTACTTTGGCTCTTGACAACTATCGTAGGGCATGTGATTGTGGGAGAGGTGCAGTCTTTTTCTCTGTTGCCAGGTATAAACATATTAAACTTTTAGACATGATTTTTATTTTTGAATAGAGAATGTAATGGTATTAGAAGTTGCGCTTTTTTTTTTTTTTTTTTGGCACAGTTTCTAAATTCTTTTAAAGGTGATGATCATAATGAAGTCAATTTTCTTGATAGATAGGCAAAGAATAATGAAAATTCTCTCTGTGACTAAGATTAAGCAATTTCAAAGGGAAAGTTTCTGTTTCCCTGTTAGCAATTGGAAAAAAATGTAAACTCATTCACCACCTTTTCTTTTTGTTATGTTTTATAACTGATAACATAGTGGACAGTAATTTGTGTTCTGTCAATTTTTTCTTTGCATTTAAAGTTACTCAAAACTGTGTTGTCAACTCAGAAGGGTATTCTTTTTTCCAATTCAATTTTGGGTTGTCTATTGTAAACTGTAATGACCATATTCTAACTAGATGAGAACAAACATATATCCGTCTATTGCAGGGGAAAAGTAGCTGAAGGCATAGATTTTGACCGGCATTATGGCAGACTAGTAATCATGTTTGGCGTTCCTTTCCAGTACACATTAAGCAAGTGAGTGTCATTCCATAATGTTTGCACTTACATTCTTTTATATAAAGATATTCTATTGAAATATAATTGCTTTGCAGTTCTAGAACAAAAGTTATTGAAATATAGCTTCTCATCTATGTATCTTTTTTTCATAGGTTCCCTTTTCTTTGTAGCTTTCAATAAAGGTTTTCAGAATTCATCACTCAGACCGAGGTTTTGTGTAAACTGCTGTAGAGATATCTTTTGTGGACATGGTTACATGAGATTTTTATTTGAATTGCAGAATCTTGCTTGCACGGTTGGAGTACCTGCGGGACACATTTCAGATAAAGGAAGGCGATTTCCTAACGTTTGATGCCTTGGTATGATTTCTTGATCGTTTCTTTAGAAAGAAACTTGCATTTGTTTGGCAATATGTTTGTATTTTTTTTCTCCTCTTTAGTCTTTCTCTGATATCCTAAGCTTTATTTGTTGGGATTCTACTGAGTCAGAGACAAGCCGCACAGTGCGTTGGCAGAGTGATCCGGTCAAAGGCTGATTATGGGATGATGATATTTGCTGACAAAAGGTTTGTATCATCTACTAAAATTTTTGGATTATTAGAGTTTCTAAATTCTCAAAATCAAGGTTAAAGCTTCGCCATTTAGTTGTGTGCACTGCATTTCAGATTTAATCTTTATACTCCTATCGTCTATAGATTCTAAGAAGGGACACGCTGGTTGCATTGATCTGACGCAATAGGCAATCAATTTTAACCAAGTGACAACCTGAAGTTCTAAATAACATTCTGAAGAATTACCTTCTTTCTTAATTTATCCCCTTTTTCATTGTCAGTTCAGATTGACAAGGCAACGAAAGGTTGGACATATGTTTATTTAACAATTGATATTGAAGAGAGTGTGGTTCTGCATTATCACTAAGAGTTTGAATTCGTATCATATGATTGGAATATCATAATCTTTGATTTTTAGTTTGTATAAGATATTATTCGGTGGTTATATGGAAAA
Source organism: Khaya senegalensis (assembly GCA_032402905.1). Classification (NCBI taxonomy): domain Eukaryota; kingdom Viridiplantae; phylum Streptophyta; class Magnoliopsida; order Sapindales; family Meliaceae; genus Khaya; species Khaya senegalensis. The sequence continues at coordinate 836,651 of CP135542.1, read as the reverse complement.
AAGGGCTATTGTTAGCTAAGGAGGAGCAAGCAATCATAATATTTATTCTTAGAAATATTGTCTGTGTTTTGTGCTTATAATGCCTCACAAAATTATTTGATTTGAATTCTCCAGATATAGCCGTCATGACAAGCGCTCTAAGTTGCCTGGTTGGATATTGTCTCATCTGCGTGATGCACATCTGAATTTGAGCACTGATATGGCTCTGCATATAGCCCGAGAGGTGCGTAATTGCTAACATTTGGAGAAACTTAGAGATATGACAAAGGGAGATTGACATTGCGCTAATGCATTATGCTTTGCATTCTCCTGGATTGCAGTTTCTGCGGAAAATGGCTCAACCTTATGATAAAGCTGGTGGGATGGGTAGAAAAACTCTCTTGTCGCAAGAAGACGTAGAGAAGATGACCAATGACGGCAGTATTAACGATATGTTGTACTGACGACCTTTTCTGCTAATTTAAAGAGCCAGTGCCAGTGTTATCCCTCTATCAATCAATTTTTACTGATTTTTCATTGTCTGGTAGCAGGGTTGGATGGTTTTTATACATCAGTAATTTGAGAAGTAGTTTCTTGTTAAAGCCTGAGAAACCATTTTGCAGAGTCCTGTAGGATTTGCAGTGAAGTTTCTTTAAAATCGCTGCAGAGATGCAAAAACTTCGAATTCATGTACAGACTCTTTGCCTTGACCATACTAGTATCTTTTCTCTGCAACCCTTTATGGCCAAAATGTCTATCTAATTCCAAATTACATTCACTTGAAAGTCATGTTCCATCATTTGTCGACGTCCTTCATTTAGCAGATAACAGTAATTGTTTCGATTTGCCTGGCATGACGTACTTCAAAGACAAATTAATTCCATATTCACCACGCTTGCAGGTAAATGCACAACGGACAGGAACAGAACAGTCAGGTTGGCACATGAGATTTATTATGCATATATGATGTAACATTTGTTATTCTTTCATGTCATACACTTCGTAGATTACACTTTGCACCATAACATTCACTACTGAACTCAAAATGAACACAGAAACATACTAAATCTGTATACTCCTACCCAAATTATTGTACTTATAAGTCAGTCCTAAGCTAAAATTCCCTCAACTCTTTGTAATACTACTGGGGTATTATTTGGTGTATTGCCCTCTTAACCTCCACAATGCTTGCTTTCCTCCCATTTACATTGTCTTTAACCTGCACGTAAGAGTACACATAATGGCATCACTTATTGCTAGTTATTTTGAAGTAACAATCATCTTTCCAATTGAGAGCAAACGTACCTTGGCCCTTAACTGAGCTGTAAACGCTCCATTGTTCAATGAAGACTGAACTGCTGTGACTTCAATCAGCATCTCCCTCAGCATTTGCATTATATCAAGCAACAACCCTTCTCTGTACCCGCATTGCAGCTCCACCAACGCATCACTCTCTATAATTGAAACCTGTACGGAGGTTGCCAACGTTGTTGGCGGAGGCGGTGAGTCTACGCTCTTGGGTTTGGCACTGCCGCTGCTTCCTTCCACTATTCTCAACTTCCTCTTATCTGACCCCGGTGCAGAACCCATCCGTGCCCGGTCCAAAAACGTTTGCCCGCTTTTTTGATCTTTCGAGCCACTACTAGACCTCTGTGGGTCCGACATTCTTGACCGCTGATCGGCCTCCATTTGCCTGTTACGTGTCTCGAGATCCTGAATCTTTTTACGTAATTGTTTCACGTACTCGATTGTGTCACCTAATATTGAGGCTTTGTCCATTTTGGTCACGAACGGGACTAATGACCGTAGAATAATGAACCTCTCGTTGAGTTTCTCGCGGCGGCGGCGCTCAGCCAGGACGTGGTTTGCGCTCAGCTCGTCTTGTGGGGTCCCTTTACGGAACCTCGAGGCTGCGTCACCGCCGGCGTCACGTGACTTGGGTGAGTTTTCGTCGCGGTATTTGTTGTGTAAAAACGGCACGCTAAACAGAATATACTTCAGGAGCCACTGCGATGTGCCTTCAACGGGGATGGGGAGATGGTGGTCTGAGCGGTTTGTCCACGTGTCAAAGGCCGATTGGGTGGAGTGGGTGGAGTAAGCGTTGGAAGATGAGTCAGTCCAGCGTGTTGGCTGCTTCTGAAGAATGGTAGACACGGTTTGGGAGTAATGAGTGTCTTCCTGTGTCAATTCATATGGTGGAAGTTGTCCTCCTGCAATAAAACAAAACGATACATATATATCATGTCAGATTCCTATTGGCTCATAATGAAGTCACCCAAAAAGGCTATGATATTAAATCATTTTATTTAATAAACGATGAGGACTGAGGGGGCAAGATATTATTGACTTTTACAAGGGTTTGTTGAAATTTTGCACGTGTAAGAAAGAAAAGTAGCACGCAGACAGCCAGCTCTTTCCATTGAGTATTGACATGATTTGCCTAATTCTAACACAATCCCGAAGGGTTTCGGGGATTGCTGCTGACATAAGTCAGCTCACTTACTGATCGTATATCTTCCTTTCACAATTCAGACAAGGAAGCAGTATACGGTACAGATACTGCACATTTGTGCGGGACCGGTCACTAATGGAATCTAGTGGTAAACTTTTTCGCAGGAGTCAAAAATTCAATCCCATGTGCATGCATGTCTTGCATGGACGTCGTCACTGAACATCATCGTTTAGTGATCAGTTTCTTAAATTGGTTCACTGGTTTTTAAGATCAATCTGACCTGCTATCATAACCTAAATTTGGAAAGCAATTTATCATCACTATCTAATCGACGACAGAGATCTTGTAATAGATTCTGAAGCTGTGATATTGGGTGCAGTGCGAATCCAACAACTAGCTTTTACCTGAAAGAGGTGGTTGAAGATCACTGGTCATTGGCTCCTGCAACATTGGCCATCTCCGACTCGACTCGGCTCTGAACGAGTCACCTCCGCGCATGTTATCATCGGGGTTCCCCCCTTGGCTCACGTTGAGCAAGTGAAAATCTGAATCCAAGTTATTGGACCCATCATCGGGTGAGCCGAGCCGGATATCCTCAGACATCTCCAGTTGCATAAGTTCACTAGGTTCGGCTGCTGGTGGGACTACGACTTGAGGGTTTTGAGCCGCGTCTTGGCGGATGTTACGGCCAGTTTCAGCTTCAGAGTCGGACTCGTTCTCTTCTTCATCGTCTTCTTCTTCGTCATCCTCGTCTTCTTGGTTCGCATTGACTGGTGGGTCAACAGCTGCGTACATGGCGGGTACAGGTGGTGAATGAAAGCGAGGCTGTTCTGATGACGTGGCGGGATTGGAGGTTGAGTGCTCGGAGAGAGCCGGTTTTGGTGGGTGAGGGTTTTCGTGGTGGTGGTGATCAGTGAAGAATGTCTTGACATGTTGAATGAATCCAAGGTCCTCAGGTACCTACAATACGGCATTCAACGAAATTTTCTGCCTTTAGCATAATGTTTAACATTAATGGAGACTTGTTACACATGTTTTAATGTAATCACAGATGACGTGAAAAGCTGTATACTCTACCCTATCTGTGGTACCAAATTCAACGACACCATCCAGAAGAGGAATGCATACCACAGTCTGCATGATTACAGCCCAATATTCGAGAGCATATTAGAGAGAAACACAACTAAGTTAATTTGAAATTACATGAGATTTTATAGATTGAATATTTACCTGTACACGAGCACTCTGATGCATGGAATGAAATTGATCATGTCGAGAAACGAGGAGAAAATAGTCAGTAACTTTTAGCACAGGATGGAAACCAAAAACTAGTAAAGAAAAATATATTTGCTCCTGCTAAAAGTACTGAAGTCATCAGGTTTTTGCTTTCCCAGTGTTCTTTTCTCAACTTTACCTTCCATTTACATTTTGCTTAAGATTTAAGTAATACAGTATTATTATATTAATATTATAGATATAATAAAATTATTTAATTAATAAAATAAAAATATATTTATTTATAATAAATAAAAATAATAATAATAATTTTATTTTTTATTTTATTAATTAAATAATAAAATTTTTTATTAATTTTTTTATTTATTATTAATAAATATATTTTTCTTATTTCATTAATTAAATAATTTTATCAATAACACTAATATAATAAAATTATTCTATTTAAAATTTTCTCTTCCATTTCTTTTATTTATTCTTTTCAATGACCAAACATAACATACCCTACAAATTACTTTTGTCCTGTCATGAGCAAAGCAACAGCTCATGTCTTAAGTGCATCAAATGTTTAATTAATGCTTCTTAAAGCTAATTAAACCTGAACTTCAGCTCATTTTTTTATGAAGAACACCAAATGGGCAAATAGCAATTCTGGATAAACGTTTTCGTTTCAAATTGCAGTTTGTTAAATGGTGAAAGAAGTGGAATAATGTGAATTCACGTTACCTTGGCAAGAATTGCTCTAGAAAAAGTTTTGCTGTCAACCTCATTTGCACCTGTGAGCCATACATGCTGCCTCCTTGCGTAAGCCTTTCCTGGTAACCTGAATAAATATTCAGTAAAATATCGCTATTAAAATTTTTACAACAATAAATTTTTACAAGAAATATCAGAGATCATAATTCGTTTGTCTTTTTTTAATGGAGCAATGGCATATGAAATAGAAATAGAGGAGCAATTAATCTCATCATGTTCCCCGAAATAACTACTCATTGTTAAAGCTTCCTGTCCTCCATGAATAGACTATTCTTTCGTAGCTCTTTATGATCGATAACAATGCAGATGTTTCTTACATATAACCCATCAAATAACCTAGTTTAGCTAAACATTTTACCCACGTACCGTGTAATATGTGATATCCAAACTATATATAAATATGAACAGACAGAAGTTTGTTTTATTTTGAGAATAATATCAGGAACATTAAACTAGATTGCATTGAATCTTTCATGACAAATTTACCAAAATATTCAAGTTCGTAGAGATGGTCCATCGCCTTCCGGTGGGTGCTCAAATAGCATACCTAGCAAAACCTATACTACCAGCAATAATTCACCTGAACTTTTGAACTTAAGCTCGTATCGGGAAGAAAGGGAAGAAGCATTAGTGTATGGGAAAGGGAGAGAGATGCTAATTTGAGTCCGGTAGGGCCCTGCTTTGGTTTGTTTTCAAGGTTTATCTCGTCAGTTTGTCTCTTTTTTCAAAGAAGTAGCTTCCAATCTTCCATGGCAGGAACAATAAGGATTATTGTTCAACTTCAATCCCAACCCTCAGACCTCATCAGGTCTTTGGACACATATCTCCAGAATATATTTTCCAACAGTCTCTAATGTAGTTATCAATCTTGAAATTGTCAAGAGACAAATTTAGGCAATCAGTTCTTAACAAGAAGAATCCTAGACAGGAAGAGGAGAGACATTAAGGCTCTTACCTAACTTGTGAGAGGGCAACATCTGCTACAATCAATGATTGCAGGCGGTGTTCAGCCCTTCTTGACGGCCAGAAAAAATAAATAAATAAATAAACATCAACAACAGCTTTTTATTTAAAGAGGCTTAAGTGAGTAGTCACCATATCACCAGAAATAGAAGTGGTTTTGCTTCATATACTTATACGAAGTGTCTGTACTGCTTTGTTGCTGTGTGTACTTTGCTTTTCTGCTACTTAAGCAATTACACACACAACCACCAGCCATTCTTACAGAGACTAAAGAGAAGAGGTGGTGATCTCCATTTTTCTGTTTGCTCTACTCGTAGAGGAAAAAATTGAATGGTGTGCTAACTTACAATAAATGTCGAACTATCCTGGAAAAGAAATTTTTGTATTCATTTCTACGAGTTTCGGAGGAAAATTGAAAAAGAAAGTAGTGTATAGAAATAATTCGGCCTACCTACGTGACAAAGAGTGTAAAACAAAAAAGATCATTCACCCACAAAGTTTACTAATTTCACCACGCTGAACCAGGCACTGAGGTTCGCCACAATAAGAAATATTCATTCAAGCAACCAAAACAAGTGAAATGAAAGTAGGAAAGCAACAAAAAATCAATTGGCAAGCAGGTGAAGAAAGCTAATAATAAAGTAGAACTCACCCCACTCCAGGCGGAAAAGAGAAGGAAACACACATCAAATAGAACCACTCGGACTCCGTCAAGTCCTCGGGCGACAAGGCCGCACAAGGCCTCCTTGTTGGCTGGTTCGTCTCTCCGGCAGACAATGAGTCGTACAGCTCTCTAAGCTGCTGGCTTCGCTGAAGAGACGCCTCCTCAGCACTAACCTCCATAGGTTGCACTGTTTTTCTCGTCTTGATTGCTCCATTATAATACCCATCTCCCCATATTAAGATCCTGAAACAACTCCAAAGATTATTAACTTGCCTATAGCCTTTATTACTGATATAATTAATCATAATTAAGAATTTTTTTTTCATGATTTTGTAGAGATTAGTATTACCCTTGCTGAGGACAAATTTGCCAGAATAGACTATAAGTCCACTGAACTGATTGCACCGCCTGCTGTAGCATACTTTGAAGCCGGCTACTCGGCGGTGGGGCGGCCATTTCTTTCGCAGCTGTTTTCACCGGCAGAGCTTCTTTACTTTCTCGTAGTTTAATTATCACAATCAAATTTCAGCTCATGGATATTTAAAAAATAATTAAAACTAAAATTAAGAAAAGAAAAAGAACACTTCAGAGTTTCGAGGTAAGTAAATAGACAGACAGCAGTTTCAAGATCTGAGCTACAAATCAACCCTTTATCCCAACTGCAAAACAAGATAGGAAGGTTGCTAGAAGACTTTAAGGAGAGAAGAGAAGGTATATACCGCAGGTAAGACCCGCAGTTGAGAAGGGAAGCAAAAAAGTTAGATGACTTTGAGGCGATAATGCGAGTTGCCCAAGAAAATGATTGCTCCTTAAAATCATGGAAAGATCGAATGGGGGGTCGTTAGCTTGGAAGGACGGGATTTTCCTTTTTCAAAAAATAAATAAATAATAATGATACAAGAGAAAATAGAGAGAAATAGTAGTTAGGGTTCGTGGCAGAGAGAGTAGATCGTAGACAGAATTTGGGTTGATGTTATGGGGTTTGACTGGTCGGTCTACCTGACAATTTCGATGGATGAAAGCAGTTGTGTTCTGGTGTTTGGGGGAACTTGTTAGTTGTGTGTTCTGTAGCACGGGTGTGTGCGTTTTATTCGGTGGATATCTGATTAGTTAGCAAAACGACACCGATGACTGGTCGTTGGGAGATCGTGGGATTTAACAAATCGGGCATGGCAATTCTACTTTGATGGTTTGACAAATCAAAATTAATTACGTGTCAAGTTGATTATCAGAAATTAATTGAATATTTAACACAAACTGTTTGTGTGTAATGACATAAAAGTCAGTGCCGTTGTGAGTTGGCACGTGACTGTGTACAATTTTAGCTACTACAAAGATACGGACGTTTGACTTCGGAATCCCGCTCCGGTGAGCGTAGAATGGCAGATTTCAATTATACGCCGAAGAATTTCAATTGAACAATGTGCCATAAATGCTTCCACCGTCCGCTACCCAACCCCGATTTCTTCACCATCACCAATTCCTTCCTCTTTATTAATTATTACTTATTAGATAAAAAGAGAGCCTATATAAAATAATTTTAAATTTTAAAAAATTAAATAAATTTGTAAAATATAATTATTAATTAAATTTAATATTAAATTAAAAATATAAAATAATATATGATTAATTCACAAATAAAAATTTTAAAATTTTATCTAATTATTTACGTAAAATATTTCAAGAATTAAATTATTAAATTTAAACCAATTTAATTATGTATAATTTTTTAAAAAATAATTATTAATAAATAATAATAATAATGATTAAAATAAATAAATTGATTATATAAAATATGTAAACATGTTTAAAAGGATTTTAATTAGAGTAAGTATTAATAAGAAGGTAGGCAAGTAATTTGGAGGATGTAAATGCAAGAGAATTAGGTGGTATTGTAGGGACGGCGGAGAATGGTAGATATGGTTACGGAAGAGGGGGGGCGGCGAAGGGCATGTGGTTTTGGACCACCAATTCAAACATTGTGATGTAATGCCGTAGAGAAACAAAGAGCAGCTGCAAATCGTCCTTCAACTCCCGTTTTGAGAGACAGAATTGAGTGCATTTCTGCACTTTATAATTAATGTGCACACGCAGTGAGACATGGTTTATGTTGAAGAAGCCTTAGAGTTATTATAGGTAGCATTGGCTTTTTCTTTTGTCTTCCATTATTAAACCCGCCCTATGGTAATTCTTTGAAAAGGAACCTTGGCATTTATTTGAGGGCGGGATTTACTATTTCATTTTTTTAAAAATTTTTAAATAAAATATTAATTTTTTATAGTGACATTACATTATTGTAAAATAAATATTATTTATAATTTAAAAAATATTTTATCATAAATTATTTTTTCTTAATTTTTTTAAATTTATATTTTATCTTTAATTAATAAATTTTATCAAAATATAATTTAAAATAATTATTATTAATTATACTACGTATTAATATTTATTCAAAAATAATAAAAAAAATTATTAGAGAATCATAATCCTCTAACAAGATCTAGGTAGGTCATGCATTGATATACCATCCTTTTTTTTTTTTTCCTACTAATAATGAGATCCTAATATTTTTAGTTCAATCCTATGGTTTATAGTTTTTTTCTTACACCAAACATGTCATTAGGATAAATGATTTGAGATCCATTATCATAATCCAATATTTGTATCCATCATGGGATTGACTTAAGAAAATACTCTGATCCCGTATTATACCATGTACCAAACACACATTAGAGATATATACTTTAATATAACTAGAGTTGAAAATTCAAATTAGTTAGAATATGATATCTAAAAAGACACAACATATTTTAGGTAATTAGCATATCGTGTAAAAAAAGATACAATATATTTTAAATCGATATAAATACGATTTATTTAATAGAGTAAAAAAAATTAAAATTATTAATTCAATACTTTTTAAAATGTAATAAATATGAATAAAAACGTTTTAAAATATAAAAAAATATAAAATAAATCTATTAAATTATAAATAAATTAACACGATATAATTATTTTAATAATTAATTGTATCATACATATTTATATATTAAGAATGATGAACTTAAAACTTGACACAATTATTAATCGTATCACATTTGTATCATGTTATATCAACAAAAATTTATTAATTTCCTATTGTGTTTGTTCAAGTTAAAAAATCATGTCACAAATTTTCATATTTGGATATAAGTACTATTACATTATTTTTTGTCCATGCATATGAAAAATCATGAAATGACTTGATATACATGTGTGAATTTAATGATATGTTCAAAACTAATCTAATAGTTGAAAGGCAAACAATAAATATTAATTATGAAATAAAAATATATTTATTAAACGTTTTAATTATTTATTATACCATCAAAATTAAAACTTTATACATATATCTTGAATAAGTCGCTTCACCGGCCAATTTCGACCTTCAATTTCAACCGAGCCGGTAGAAATTAAACGTATACCATGCATGGAATTGAGTTAGTCAAAATTTTATGGGGGATCGATCGATATACTTATACATATTTCTCTTCTTCTCTCCATTATAAATGCATATGCATTTGCTATCTAATTGAAGAACTCATCGGGATGTAAAGTGAAGAATAGCAACACTGTGACATGTCTATTATTTTTGCTATTTTCCTCTTCTTTCCATTGCTTCTGTTAGCAAGAAAGTTAAGACTCTAGCTTGGTGAAACAACACACTTTATGTCACAGTCCTTCTTAATTGCCCATGCGTAATTGCTGAAGTATTTTACTTGAAATTGTTCTCGCCAATGCATGTTCCTATCTAAGGCTCTAGTGTTGGATTCCAAACTTAGAACAAGCTATTGCAATGTTTAGCTTCGGGTTGGGATTTCGAATGTCTTCGAAAATCTGTGACAACAATTGGGCCGATTGCGACCGAAGGATAGTAATAGAATAGAGTATTAGAAATTTAGAATGGGATTTAAGCCCGCTAAAGAAGGCAGACAAGACTAGCTTATTGTTGTTTAAAGCTAGCCGCAGCTTGGACCACATATCAATCGCAAAGCCGTCTAATTCCAATCAAAACAATTAGTTCTGCGAATGGTGACCAGGATCAGCATTTTAAACCTGGAGTGCTGTCTGTATTCAAGATATTTTCTGCAAAAGTTTCACCATCGATCGATCATGCGTAAACAAGTTTGGTATATCTAAATTTTTTAATTTTTATGTTAATAATTTTAAATTTTAAATTTTATTTTAAATTTTATATTAAAAAATATAAAATATGTTAAATATATATTAATCAAATTCTACGTACAATTATTTTATACTTGCATATTTGTACATAAGTCAAATCGGATATATAACTATTAGAATAATTGTTGGAGACTCAAATGGTGGATATGCAAGCATGATAATTTATATGCTATTCTACATTCCCATAAATCTAGGAACTTTTGCTGGCATTGTATTATTTGGTCTATGTACCATAATGGATAACATTTGAGATTATGCAAAATTAAACCAACTGCACACCTATTCAAATTGTGACAAAAGATTGAATTATAATTATACTTAGATGTGCTTGTTTGATATGGATGATCATAATTTAATGTCTGTGTAAGGTAACTTATGTTATCAAAATGTTCAGTGAACAAGAAGTGAAATCTGCAAGCAGCTTGTGTAATATTCCAAATTTGACGAGGATCACATATATTGAATTAGAATGCACAACTCTATATACATATATGCTAAACTTTACAGTTCAATTAGCACACTAAAATACTTCATTATTAATAATAAATTATTTTCAAATTTTCTCGATTTCACAATAATTCAATCAAATTTAAAATTCTAAAATAACATTCAAACACATTACAATTTTTTTTGCTCATTATAAAAAAAAAACATAAATAAATAAAATATCTAAGCCATTCTCCAAGTTAAACCTTCACACTTAATAATCGAAATAACTTATTTTACAAAACATAAATGACAAAAGGTGAACCGTCAACTCAGTAAGTAATACTATTTAAAACATACATGAGTTTTTCTTGTTTCTAAATGCATAAGAAAAGATTCGCAAATTATTTTATTTAAATATCATGCAAAATATAGTTTCAAGTAAGTTTTTAATTAAACAGAAATTTAATGTTCATAAATTTTATAAAAAAATGTGCTAAAATCATATTTCATAAAATATAAGTATATAAGTATATAAATTTTTCATTACAAAAAATATATTTAATTACATATGTCACATAGCATTACCTATATTCTCAATGATTTAGTAATTAACAGAATCATAATCATATGCACGCTTAGAATAGAATACTAACTGGTTTATGTAGATATTAATCGTAGTTGAATAAAATCATAATTATAATCATAATACTATGAACAAAGAAGCCAAAATATTTCATTTTAATTAATCCATTAAATAACATTTAATAACATAAGGCTTGCCTTGATTTACTTATCTAAAATATTTAACACAATTTACAAATAAACATTAACTTTTAATAAGCAATTAATAAAACATTTGCAAACACGCAAATTGTAAAAATTCATAATATAACTTCATTTATTAAATAATTAAATAATTTTTAAATATTTGAGTCAAACAATTTATGCCAAAATATATTTTTATTATACAAAAATAATCCATTATATCATGAATGAAATTATTTATCTCGAACCAAGTTAAAGCTTTTAACTATCTCTAATGATCGTTTGAAAGTTTCTAACTTTTTATAATAATAAACTATTTTATCAAAAACATTTAACATAATACATAAATAAATATAGTAAAATTTTTTTATGTCTAAATTACCTACACATAAACCCTAAGCAAAATCACTAATAAATATGAAATTTTAACTTTCAATTTATAATTCGGATCAAGTTAAAATTTTATATATTTTCTAAGCACACTTAAAAATATTATATATAAAATTTTTATAATATTTTGAGTTTAAAATAATAAATATTTTTAAAAAATAAAAAACTGTCAAGATATTTCAAAAATACTTAAAGTTCAATAAAAATTTTATAAATTTTTAAATACTCTTTCAAAAATTTTAAAATTTACAAACAAGACAATAAACATGTATAGACATCATAAAAATTTTCATAATTATTTAAGGCCCATTGATATCTAAAAATAATAAAAATTTTAGAAAATATAAACTTATCCAGAATATTTCTTAATTTAAGTTTATTTAAATTAAAATTTATAAATATTTAAATAAATTTCTAAAAATTATAAAAGTAATATAAAAAAAACAGTAAACAAATGTACAAAATAAAAGAAAATTTTTCATAATTATTTAAGTCTTTTTATATTTCAAAATAATAAATATCCTAAAAAATAAAAACATACCCAAAATTATTGTAGAATTAAGGTTCACTTAAACTAAAATTCATAAATATTTAAATACATCCCTAAAAATTTTGATATTTATATAACACATAGTAAATATATGTATTAATCAGTATATAAAATTTTATAATTTTTAAAAGCCATTTGATACTTCAAATAATTTATAATATATAATAAAAGCACAGAATATAGAAAATTTCAAATTTCTGTAAAAAATTAAATTTTATAAAATTTTACTGTCTCCTTAATATATGAAGATTCATATTTTGAAAATTATAATAAGTAAACTTATCAAAATTTTAGATAAAATAATTTTATAAATAAAATGCTCAAAAAATAACGTAAAATTTCTAATTTAATACCAATTAGACAAGAAATACTACTTTACAAATATTAATACCAGAATTTTATTTAACCTAAACTAAAACATGTGAAAAAAATGATTTTAAATAAATTAAATCATACGACAATTCATAACATTAATACATTAATTTTATTTAATTTAAACTACAACTTATAATAATTGATCGTAATAAAATTAAAACAAATAATAATTCATAACATTAAATGAAGAAATTCTATATAATCTAGATTAAAACATGTAAAAATAATAATAATCTTAACAAGCGATAATTCATGAAAAAATAACTAAAATCTTACCTCCGTTTCTAAGAAGTTTTAATAATACATAAAACTTAAAGAAAGCCTTTTGTTTTATGCATGAAGAGTAGAATAAATGATAGAAAGAAAAAGAACGCGTTTATATTTTGCCTGAAAAGAAAAATATAAATAAAAATAAAATCTTAATTAATATAATTATACTTGATTTAAAAAAATAATAATAATAAAATAACTATCTTTATTTAAAAATCAAAATCTTTTCAAAAATACAATAACATCTTATCATTATTTACATTTAAAAAATTTTAAATTTAAAAAATTAAATTCAAACAATCTCCTAATATAATTAAAAGAACGGATATTATAATTTGCATTTATCAATGATGTCTATTAATATCATATAGAGTTTGATCACTTGACCAAAGACAAATTAGAATGTTTATATGTTAACCTTGAGAGCTCGAATGACCGCTAGGCACCAATCGAGCACCCAACTTCTGTTTTGTGCAAAAAGAAGAGCATTATTTAGGTGCTCGAGCAACCAAGTGGGAGTCAAGTGTTTGGGTTTTGCCTTTCAAGAACTGTTCATGTGTTAAACAAAATCTTTTTTTTTTTTTTTGTGGGGATAGAATTGTAACAGATTTTGAACTAAATTGATTATTTTTAAAATATTTTTTATTATTATATAATTTTAAATAGATTTTAGGCCATTTTACAATTTTATTAAAATTTTCTATAAATACTTACAACTTTCACTATTTCAATAAAAGCCTTAAATTTTCTCTCTCTAATCTCTCTCTACCTAAACTTTGACAAGCCCCATTTCGATATCCAATCAATACCATTTTCAAACCCATGCAATCTTCTTCACACACTTGTTCTACCACTGTCGATCTCACCTTAATTTGACTTCCAATATCTCGCCAAAAATTCATTTAAAACTTTTAAGTTTTAAAAATTCAACTTTCCAATTAACCCAAACATTCCTTAAGAAAACTAAGCACACCAATAAACTGAGCATACCAATAAACTTACGTCGATGAGTAAAACAAGATAATCAAAAGGATTGAACTCAAAATTAGCCAAAATCTCTAATAAATGGTATGTCATAAAAAAAATCGACACCACCGCTAGATTCAAGACATTAAAACTATCTCATAAGTTAAAACCCATTACCCAAATCACCGTAAATTTTAGCACCACCACTGTTGACCATTATTGATTGGTAAAGTTGATCGATCAACGGTAAACCTTAGTCAAAGTTAGGTTTTTAAGTGATTCGAACCTTATTTTTTAATGCTAAAGACATATGTTATATAATGCTCTAAAAAATGTGAAATAGATACATGGATATTATGAAATACGTGGTATTTATTGGGTTTCGATAAAAATTAAATTGTGAAAAAAAAATTGAATAAAATTGTATAATTTCTTAATATTTTTAGTCTAAATATAATTTTAGAAAGATTTATGGTTATTTTTATAATTTTCATAAATTTTTTCTTTAAATACCCTTTCATTTCTAGAAATTTCAAACATGTCCTACATTTCTCTCTCATTCTATTCTAATTACTTTTCTGATGAACCTCTTTTTGAGTTTTGATTGACACCATTTTTAAACCACACTCTCTTTGACATTACAATTTTATCTCTACAAATATTATTTTAATTTGACTTCCGATAAGCTGACAAATCCCATTTAAAGTTTTAAAATTTTTAAAATTTTTTAACTTAACTTTTCGGCTAACTCCAACCTCTTATTGATAAATCAAGTATAGTAGTAAATTCATTTTGATAAATAGAGCAAAATGATCAAAAAGTTTGGACCCAAAAATCGTCGAATTATTGCCAAAAAAGTCATTGAACCTGTGACTTTCTAGCCAAATTTTTGACAAACGATTCATCGGGTGAAAAATTGAACTGTACTAATTGATTCAAGATGTCGAAAACTATAAGTTTTATGAAAACCCACTGTATAAATTGCTAAATTTTGAATTGCCGTTGTTGTTGACCAATAAGTTGACCAGTCAACGATCAACCCTCTTGTTTGGGCCTTCCAAAATCATTTTTGATCCCAAATATATCCGTTGAACTTGTTTCAATAAAAGAAATTTAATTGTGAACTGAAAATTATTAAATGATTTTTTAAACTTAAGCACATATAAATTGAAATAATCGAGGTAGAAATTTCGTTACTTATTTAGTTATTTATTTTAAAAATATAAATTAAAAAATATATATTTATAAATATTTATGATTATTGAATTACAGTTACATATTACAACAAATAAGTTTCATTTTGAGAAAAGAATAAAAAGGTAATAATATGACAAATTTGTTCATGTGTAAGACTTCCTAATCTTATTTTAAAGCTTATTATAATGGATAAAGGAAATTATAATGTTTGAATATTTATGATTGATTCAGGAAAAATTAGTTATTGGTTGACAAACCCCCTTTATATTAAAAATTTGCCCATTTCTCAATACGTTTTCTAATAAATTATTGAGATTATCACTGAACATGACAATAAAATTTTATATTTATTTAATTTTATCTTCAATTTTTATATCTTTAGTATCATATGAAGTTGAGTGAATTGACAAAATTATGAAAGGGATTGATACACCCTGATGTTTCTATTTGAAAACCCATGGTGTTGTTGACCAAGAATTGTGATAGTCTTTTTTTAACTATATGTTGAATATCTATAATTGAATTGAGTTATTATCTAAATTCAATATTCATTGTTTCAGAATAAAAAGCTTTTTGATTAGTTAGATGATTAAAAGTATTTTTTTTTTAGAATTAAATCGAATTTAGAAAGCCATTAAAAGATGATCAAAGGTGGTGATGTAGTAAGATAGCAATTAAGACATGAGGTGGGTACTTTGAGTTTTAATTATGTCACTTAGATAAATTTATGCCCTAATAGCCTTATGAATCTCATGAATAAGATATCTAAACCTTATTTAAATTGAATAGTTATTGTGTTTATTAGTGATAGCTTAATTTATTCTATGACTTGAAAAGAATATGAAAAATTATTAGTTGTATTTTAAGAAGGAAGAAATATGATTTATAGGTGTCAAAAATTGAATTACTAAGGGATGGTATATCAGTGTAGTCAATTAAGATAGAAGTTACATTACATTGATAGATATCAATATATGAAGTTTTCTTAGAATAGATATTTATTATCAATTTTTATTAAAAGTTTCTCTCGATTAGTTAGGCCATTAACAGAGTGGATGAGGAAAAAAGTTAAGATTATTGGAATAATAAGTATATGAGGTTTTCTTAGAATTGACAGGATAATTGGCAAATGTTTCAATTCTTATTATATCCAATGCTGAGAAATCATATATAATTTATATAAATACTTTGGATATTGCATTAGAATGTGTTTCGATGTAAGATGATAATGTAATAGATTATTATGTTCTAAGTAATTAAAACTTTATGAGAGGAATTACCTTATTTAGGGTTAGGTAAACTGTAGTGATTTTACCCTCAAAATTTGAAAATATTATTTTTATGAAATTAAATTTGAAATATACTCATATTATAAAAGTTTGAAGTTTTTTTTTACCAATTGAACTTAAATTTGAGATAACAATGATAAGATAAAGTATTAAAAGGATTATGATTTTTCTTTTTGATATCACTGTAGAAAAGCCATGCGATAATATTGTAAACAGTTGAATAATTGAAAAATAACTACAAATAAGATGAATATTCTTAGTATGAATTATTGGTACTAAATGAAACTAAATTAAAGATTTTATATGGGTATAAGTGCATCAATTTGAGCTTATTATACACTCAAGAGGTAGCAAGATAAATAGAGATATTAAAAGGCAATACAATTGATTAGGAATGAAATATAATATAATTGAGTATAAATCTCGAGGTATAACCTATCACTACTTTTTCATGTTATTGATTGGAAGTAGAATTATATTTTTATGGATTTGTGAATGATTTACCAAGAACTCAACAAAAGTATTATGCAATTTAAGTGGCTGACGATTAGTGAACACTTAAATATGCGAAACTTATTGAGATCCTTGAGAAAATGAGCTTAGTTGTGTGTATGTTGGCTTTACTATCACAAATGTCCTAATATTTAATGTTTTCATATTACGATGTTAAAGAAACACTAATCAAATATCCCTTATATAATATAGTAGATTGAGATTTTTAATGTAAGTTGATGGGACTTATAATGTGATAATAGACCAAATTTTGAATTAATAGGTTAATGTCCTCTGTAAGAGAAAATTTCTTTTAATAACATTTTATAACAAATATCATAATAGTGATAAAACTACTTGTGAATTCAAACCCAAAATTCGATAGTATTATCCGTACTTATTTAACTTTTGAATTGATATAATAAATTTTAAGGACGAAATTTTATTTATCAATTTTTAGTAAGGACTAAATTGTAAAAAAATTTAGATAAAATTATATAATTTTTGAATATTTCTGATTCAAGTATAATTTTAGAAAGGTTTGAGGTTATTTTTAGACTACATACTTTTTTTAACATTACATTCCACCACCACAAACCTCACCTTAATCCAATTTCCGACGAGGTAGCAACTCCTATTTAAAGTTTTTAAAATTTTTTAACTTAAATTTTCAACCAACCTCGACCTCTTATTAAAAAATTAAGTATACCAGTAAACTCATTTCGATGAGTAGAACAAAATGATTGAAAAGTTCATATCCAAAAGTCTCTAAGTTTTTGCCGAAGAAGTCACCAAAACAACTTTCCAACCAAATTTTTGCCAAACGATGCATTGAATAAAAAAATAAACCATACCATTTGATTCAAAATGTTAAAAATATAAGACTTGTGAGGATTTGTTACCTAAATCATTGGATTTCGAATTATCATTAGCGTTGACTGGCAAATTGACCGGTCAATAGTCAACTCTCGATCGACCCTCTCGGACATCATTTTCAATTTTGGAGATATTCGCTGAACTCTATTTGATGAGAGAAATTTAACTGTGAGCTTAGAATTATCAAATGACTTTTTAAATCTAAACGCACATAAATCAGACATTTAAGATAAGAATTCTATCACTTAGTTATTTATTTTAAAATTATAAATTAAAAAATATACATTTTTAAATATTTATAACTATGATTATGATTTAAAATTAAATTTAAATTATTTGAAATTAATTATATTTTTTTTACGATAAAATATTTAAATGGCATATCTTGTAGTTATGGCATGTCAAACTTATATTGAATTTAATGTTTTATCTTAAAATATCTGCATGGTGAGTTTATAAAATAAATTGTTTTGATAAATAGTATACAAGGTGGTTTTATTGATTTTATATTGTTATGTTGTTCGAATTTTAATTAAACATTTTATATTATTTATCTATCAATACGATGGTAATGCAACCTTGGACCAATACATACATATATATATATATATATTGAATATTTTTGAACTTACAATGTGTAACTTATAGGTGAGTGGAAGCTCAATAGAATAGGAGTGGTAGATGGATGTTAGTGTACCTTCTTAATGTATTTTGTATTAATTAATTTAGATTTAATTAATTATACTTACTTTTATTATATAAATATTTATATACAGGTGTGTGTATTTTAAATAAAGTATAAATTTTTAATTTTAGCATCATCAATAATTTCATTAAAATTAGACATGCAAAATTTTTAAATTAACTATATAGACTTTTATGTAAAACCAATTTAGATAAGTAATATTAATTCCTATTAAATATTATAATTTTGCTCACATCTTTTTATTTTCTAAGAATATTTTTTAATGTACTGTAGATATCAAAAAGTAAGTATTATATTTGGATACTTTTTAACCTTTTAATTATTAGATTTGGTGTGTTTAATTTATAATTTTGACTTTTCAAACTTAACAGTCACCAAATCTAATTTAGGGCATGACACATTAAACTTGTTTCAATGAGAGAAATCCAACAGTGACATCTGAAATCTTAAACAACTTTTCAAATTTAAAAAATACGTAAATCGAGAAGAACCAAATAGAAATTTCATCACTTACTTAGTTGTTTATTTTAAAATATACATTTGATGTATATTTGTATATATTTATAATTATGATTATGACTTAAAAATGAATTTAAATTATTTGAAATTGATTATATATTTTTACGATAAAATATTTGGGTGACATGTCTTTCTATTATAACATATCAAATTTGTATTGATTTCAATATTTTGCTTTAATATTGTCTACATGGTATAAAAATATATGAAATGTATGGTTTTGATTAATAGTATACATAATGATTTTTATTGATTTCTTGTCGTTATCTTTTTCAAATTTTTATTAAATATTGTATATTATTTGTAATATAAGCAAATAAGACAATGGGAAAGTGTTTTTAAATGTGGATAAGATGATAGGAAAGTGTTTTTGCACATCATTAGAATAATGGGGGAGTGTCCTTGGGTATGAAGAGGACATTGAGAGAGTGTCATTGAGACTCAAAACCTGTAAGTTAGAGTATGTTGTTTATAGCTCCGTTGTGATTGTTATGATATATGTTATCCTGTATACATTTATATGTTTTAAAAATGATGTATGATGCATATTGTGATTATAAAATGTATATTATGTATGAGTTGTAAAAATTTATAAATTTTACATCATGAGATTTTATGAAAAATGGGCAAAACTATTTTTACTAACCATGCATACTTTAAGCAAAACCAACATAGGTAAGTGATAAGTATCCCAACTAAGCATAGTAATTTTGCTCACCTTCTTTCTTATCCTTTTAAGTTAAACTCAAGTTGACTTAAATAATAAAAAGTAGCTTAGACACTCAAACACATTTTGAGTAGGATTGTAGCTACTTGATTTTTAGTATGAACATGTTGACTTGTATTAGAATTCATCAAACTCTAAATTATGTTATGATGCATGATCTGTTTGGACTATATAGTTTTTATTTCATTGTTTTAAAAAATTATCAAATGTTCACATTATCCTGTACAAAAATTTCAGTTTATCTTATTTCATATAATTATATTTGACTTGTTTGTAAGATTTCAGTTTACTTTGATTTTAGCTAATAAAACTTATGGTTATGAATTGTTTGACTTTTCAACTTAAAAGTGGTTAACCTTTACTTTGGAACATAACATTATACATGAAATTTCCTTTGAAGAATTTGCATTACAAATTATTAAGCGTGCAAGATATTTCAGTTGATAAGATGGGGTGCGTTTTCTTATTTATGGCAAGGCAAATACATAATTTCAAAGTGGCAATAGCTTCCTTATTGAGCAAAACAAACTGAATTAATGCATCGCTGAATTGAACACAAAAGTGCCGACGGTAGAACTATCTAACTTAGCCAAAACGATAGGATATATTATTGGTGAATTGCTGAAGGCACCAAAATTCCACTCTCTTTAGTTGCAACCACAGAGAGAATTTCTGAGTTCAGTGGACTCTCCACTTATTATTTGTCTTCTCTTTGATCGATTGTTCATTTGTCAATCTCTTTGTTAAACTCTCTTATCACTTAATTTGTGTTGCTCACTTTCTAATCCTCGTTGAAATTTGACATCCCATTTGAACCTACAATTTAAATGTTGCATGATAGTTTTATTTTTTAACATTATCTTATACTTGTTCTTAGTGAACCTCCAATTGAAACAAGTCAAAACAAAGTTAATGTGTCTTTAGATGTCCTAGTAGTATCATTATCAACTTATGTGGTACAATTTTTAGAAAATTTTAACATTGAATTGTAATAGTAAGCCATCATTGAATCACTATACGAAGCAATAGGAATAAACAATTACTCATTCAAAGTCGATAAAGATTTGAAACTCATTTTATCATTGAAATATGTCTATGGATTTATACCTTGCCACCTACACACCCCATGATATTAATGATCGACACAACACGTAGTTTACGGCAAGAATTAGAACAATTAATAGAAGAGATCAAATGTAAAAACATGCATGGTCGCATCAAAATTGGTGCCATAAATGATGGGACGTTAGTCTCCCAGTTGCCCATCTTCTTAATATAATTAAACCGTTGGTTTAGGAATGCGTTTTATAAATTACCTCTATTATTAACTAAATAGTATTTGTAGAAATTACTTGCAATACAGGTGAGTCCTGTATGAAAATTGTATTCAAGATCTCAGAGAGAGAGAGAGAGAAAGGGGGAAAGAAAAAAGGTTTAAAATTTAGTAATTAAAATTAAAACTAATGTTGAAAGTGGGCAGAGAAAAGCTGGGAAAAATGACAGAAAAGTTAGGTCATACACACGATTTAAATGTCTTAATAAGTATATGTTAATACCATCAAATTATGAAGAACTGTGGGATCAGGTGGATGACGATGCATCAACCATAAGACAGATGAATTGACAGCAGTCCTGATAATGTAATTAAAACGACAAGCAAAAGAAGCACTTAATAATTTTCTTTTGATAACAAGGACAACACCACGTACGGGTTATTTCCGTGGCACGGACTTTTGAAAAGTATTGTATTGGAGGATACGCGGAGTATTAATTCTAGAAGCAGAAGCAGAAGGAGCGGCTGAAGTCACTGCTAATTGTAGCCTTTTAGGTATGTCTGCTTATTGCTTAGCCATTCCTTTCGTCATCAGAGAATACCAACCTCTTGATATTTACGTAAATAGTAACTTCAGCCAAATAATCGAACTGCCATGGCAGTGAATGAGGTGACAATAGTTCATTAATGGCGAAGAAGATCAGAGAATGAATCGAGTTACGTAACCCACCAAATTCAACAGGTAATACCACCCAGTTGCTTAGTGCATGCACCTCAAAGCTTGGAAAGTGATCCGGACCTCGATGGCATATACTTATTATAGACTTCTTGGAATATCACTTTAAAAAATAACCATACTGCCTATTAATAACAATTACTTCTTGTACTCTACAGATTAAGGAGGCTGTAGTTGACGAAACTGTACGTTTCATTGACAGGTTTTAGTCGATGTCACTTAGAGTCTGTGTTCATATATGGCGAGCACTGAAAATAAAATAATGTTAAGAAAGCACTAACAAATGAAGTGTCATGAACCAAATCCGCCAAATTTGACTCGTTAATCCGATCAGAAATTAATAAAATTATCGTTTCTAATGAAAGGAAAAGATGTGTTTATATTACTTTTGAAAATGCACGCTTGTTTCCACCATCCAAATGCGTGGCAGTTGAATAGGTAGCTAGGGTTTTAGTTAGTGCTTGGAAATTACATGGAAGGTACAATATTCGTACACAATGAAAGCAACAAAAGGATTCACCTTTATATTAAAAAAAAAAAATAGAAAGATGGTACATTACAGAATCAATTGGAAGATCTTGTTGTTGGGTTCATTAATCAAAGATAGCTATTTAAATTCAGCAAAATGGACAACCCGTCAACCTTCTTCAATGATGCCAACATGGAAGAACATGCATGCCAGCCATTGGTCTATTCTCTGCTCAAAGTGCGCCAGCTTTAATATACGATATGTTTGCTGAAAAGGGCTAGATCCCGTAGACATAAACGCAGAGAGAAAATTCTATCGAAGAAGATTGATGCATTCGGCCAAATCTGATAAAAAAGAAGCAAAAAGGACAAGCACCGGGTTAATCTGGTTATTGTGTGTTTTTACATGTGAGAAAGTCCCATTTTTGGCCATTATTGAGAATTTAATATAAAAAAGAATCATTTCATCTGAGGCTTTTTTGAAATTTGAACTAAAGTAATAGCTTTAAGAGTCGACGAAGGTGGGTGGTTAGAATTTTAAAAATGTGATTCAAAATTAAAATTTTAAGTCTAAGATAAATTATTTATTATTATTTATTTTTCAATTTAACATTTAACTCAATAAAAAATTATATTTTAAAAACTCAAAAGATTTCAAAAGATATTATCCGAGTACGTGGAATCAACAAATGGTTCTTTAAGTTGTCAATTTGATGCAAACTTCCAGGAATCATCCATGGAACACCCACATCAGGAATAAAACTATAATGTTGAGTTATTTTTATAATTTGTGAATATTAATTGTAGTGCATCTATAGGCTTTGGTTCTATACATATAAGAAGTTTGGCACATTGTCTATTCCTTGTAATTAATTGATGACTTGGGCAATCTTGAAAATTAATTGTATGGCATTCGATTATGATGTAAATCGATTCATCTTGAACTTGTATCCAGCAACATGAGAAATGGTCATGATCAATACTGAATCGTGACCTAAACCAAAGAAATAGATGGAGTTCTTTATATCATATCAATCAAAGAAAGCACTCATCCATTAATTATTCTGTGAACTGTAGAAATAAACTTAATTAATCCGATGATCACATTGAAAATTAAATTGCTATACTATTAATTAATAATGTAGAAATAGTAAACATGATAACGCATCAGACAATAGGGAGTGGCATAAGACCGCAATATTCCCCACTACATGGGTAGGCAGTATCATTTTCCATTTAATCATCCTTAAAAATATGCAGTTTCAATCCTTTGTCTTATTAAATATGTACTCCGCTTCTTTTCAGACCACCCATCTGGTAAAAATTAATATAAATACACAGTTCCCGGAGGTAAAAAGTCTAACATACATCATAGTAACACTAACATCTCTATTTTTAATTATATGAAAAAAAAAAGCATATAAACAAGACAATGAATCTGTCTTAATGGCCATGATTACAGGAAATGTCACTGTAGACATGGCATTGGACCACGTTTACCCAATAGCGTTGGTATGTCGGGGCACGGTCTCTATTTTATGCTAGAATTACCCAATATTTGGTTCATATTGCTCTACTTAAAAACCACTAATATCTCAGGATATCGTGGTTTGCACATAAAATTTTATCCCTAGATGTGTAGTGAAGGGTGGCCATAATTCGATTGAGGGATTAGCAAAAAGACCATTGTCTGTGTCATAAGGTACACTCATGCCATGCAAGCGTGTTCCACTAGGGTCACTACTCACTAATGTTCTATCACAAAAATTGATCAAAATGTACTAATATGATAATCGCACAAACAAAATGTGGAACTTAATCTTCCATTTCTTTAACGCCATTTTGGGTAATTAGCAGCTAAAAAGGGCTGTGTCCACTTTAGATTGCACCACAACTGCTAACTTATATTTCCTTCCATGCATGATCTCATGGGATGGTTATATATAGAAGGGTTATTACTCAACCTAAGTTCTCAACAAGCGAGCGAAATTTCTAGCAATCTAGCACAAAGAGAAAGAGTGGAGAGAAATATTTGATTTCCCCATATGGGTTCTACTGTGATTGCTATTCCAGATGAAGGGAATCATGTGGCTCCCAAAGAGAAGAAGAGGTTTCAAGATTCTCTTCTTCCCGTTGTTTGCTTTTTTAGAGAAATGAAAAGTAAATATGACACGAGAAAACTGATTCATAGTGTCAAAGTTGGAATAGCTCTTGTTCTTGTTTCTCTTCTTTATCTCCTTGATCCTCTCTATGAGCAAGTTGGAGAAAACGCCATGTGGGCTATAATGACTGTCGTTGTCATCTTTGAGTTCTACGCAGGTTGGTTTGTTTACATATTATACCCGTTCAGGAGTTAATTCTTGCTTGCGTTAAGCTAGCAGAGAGTTTTATACTAATTCTTCTATAAAACATGTCAGGTGCTATGCTTAGCAAAGGCTTAAATCGAGGAATTGGAACTATATTAGGAGGAGGTTTGGGATGTTTAGCAGCAGCTTTTGCTCAAGATATCGGAGGAGTTGGAAACGGCATTGTTGTTGGCATTTCTGTCTTCATATTTGGTAAAATTTTAAGCCCATTCTTATGGAATAATCACCACTTACAAAGATATATAGTTCTTAAGTTTCTCCTCCGTCCTGAAGTGCTTGTTCTAAGGGCACGAACCAGAAGCTTTTTATGTGCTGCTAATAGTCGCATCCGGTTAACTACCAAACTTTGAGCATTCTTTTATTGGCCATATTACATTGTTGTTGAAAGATAATCTATCAAGAATTTACACCTAACATGGTCTTCTCTATCTGGAAACAATAGTCCCAACATGGTACTAGCAAAGATCACCACTATCATTGTTTTCTTTGTCTTTTCCTTTAGTCAGGGTAAATATTATTGTAAATAATGAAGCATGAATATCATTAATTTCAGGTGCAGCAGCAACATACTCTCGACTGATTCCAAGAATCAAAAAAAGATACGACTATGGAGCCATGATTTTCATCCTTACCTTCAACTTGGTGGTGGTGTCTGGCCTGCGAGCTGAAAAGGTCATGCAATTAGCTCGTGAGCGTCTCTCAACAATTGTTATGGGTTTTGCGGTCTGCATTTTTACCAGTTTACTTGTTTTCCCTATATGGGCTGGCGATGAACTGCACGATTCTTTGACATCCAAATTTGAAGATTTAGCTCGCTCTATTGAAGGTAAATTTTTCCACCGAACAGGTTCAGAATCTGGCTATTAATCTTCGATTAATTTACTGATATCGTGATATTGCAGGATGCTTGGAGGAGTATTTTAAAGTTGTCACAGAGAAGGAAAACAACTCCAGTTTCAGCTTCAGCTCTTGCAAATCAGTGCTGCATTCGAAGTCGAAGGACGAATCACTGGTAATATATAAATTGTCCTACTCACCCACTTAATTATGAATCGTTTAAAACCCACAACAATTAATTCATTAAAAGTAAAGTACTTAAATGTTCCAGGCAAATTTTGCAAGATGGGAACCCTGGCATGGAAAATTTGGGTTTTCCTACCCTTGGAAAAGATACCTACAGATTGGAGAAGTACTTAGGGTTGCGGCTGCAAATATCCTTTCATTTAAGGCCTATCTTCGTTCCCCAACGCAGGTATACTACTGTATCCTTTTGAAAATTTCCTTTTCATAGCTTATTCGCCATTTCATGTAATCTAGATTTCTCTCCTAAGTGTCACATATTTATTGACTTATAAATTCTTTTAACTGTGTCAGCAGTCTTCACAGGATCCGAGAGCACTTATCAAAGAACCATGTGAAGTAGTTGGATCCTCACTTGCATGGATCCTCAGAGAGCTCGGGGAGAGCATCAAGAAAATGAGAAGATGCGAGACAGCGGCTTTGATAATGCCAAAGTTGAAGTCAATGAGACAAGAGCTAAGTCTGGTGATTTCTCCTGCTATACTAGGAGTAATGGAGATTAGCGATGGAATAGAAATAGCAAGCTTTGTGTTTTCATTGATGGAGATGGTAGACAAGGTGGAAGAATTGACGAAGGAGGTGGAAGAACTTGGAGATCTTGCTGGCTTTCATACTGATAAATAGCTCATTATTTTTGACAATATGAGCATATTATATATATACTATATGTATGTATAGATTCAATAGAATCACATGCCAAATTTTGGCTAGTTGAAACTTACATGTACCTTTAAAGAAAGTACTGTAAAAAAGAGAAGAGTTTCTTGGGAAGAGACAAGCAAATAGATGTGACGGAGGAAAACAGAGGAGTCCCCGAAAATTAAAGATCCACGAGGATCCGTACAAGAAGTGTTATAATTAACCTTGCGCATTAACAGTAACTACAATACTTTGATATTCTGGTAGTGCGATAATTTCTCTAAGCTGCCGCCAAACTGGACTTAACTTGACCTGATGATCAAGTTTTGTACGGTCATTAGATGTTTACACCTGAGATCGATGATGAAGATGTTTCACATGCTTCATGTGAGGCAAAAGTAACTGTAGCTCTGTCGGTAACGACTACCTAATTTAATACATTTCAACAAAAAACAAGAAAATAATGACAAAACAAGTGCTTTAAAATTATTTTGATGGAGAAATCAAGGAGAAATTGCATTGAAGCCATCGAAGACGTCATTTATGTCAGAAGCAGAAAGAAGGAAGGAAGATAAACAGAAACAGAAGAAGAGATGGGTCTTAAAAAATTAGCAGCGGTTATCATTGGATTGTTCTTATTCTGCAGAACAGTAGCAAGTATTCCAGACACAAATCTGACAACCGTTCTCTGCAACTCTGGAGTGTACAGTAGGGGCGATCCTTTTGCTATAAGTTTAGCCTATGTTCTTGCGGATTTAGAGACTGCAACATCAACTAGCAAAGATTACGACTACCACAACATATCTCCTTATCCTAATGCTTTTGCCTATGGTCACGCTGCTTGTAATAGAAATCTCACAGGTTCAGATTGCACTACTTGTCTTGGGGCGGCCAAATCAGCAATGCTAAGTTCATGTAAAAGCAGGATAGGAGCTCGTTCGGTGCTCCATGATTGCACAATGAGGTATGAGCAATATCCGTTCGATGATTAAAAGGCTAGGCTCTCAGTTGGCAGCACTTTAATCTAATGGGTTTTGCTTTCTAGCGATTGTGGGAACCTTATCCTTTTGAATGAACCGATTCCTGTTTTTGTTAGTGTTTTTTATTTTTTATTTTTTTTGTTCTTTCCTCGTTTTATCTAATTACAGATGCTTAAAAGGACGTAATTGTGCAAGAAAGCCTCAGTGCTTTGATTGGTGATTCCACAACTCTGAGATTATCGAAATTAGGATCCTGTCCACTACCTGTTTATCAAAGCAAATTTAAAATAACATACTAATTCTCAAAAAAATTAAGAGGATCAAGTGTACTAACCAAAATATTTGTAGGAGGCTAAGAATTGCAACAAATGTTGATGTTTCCGTAAAGATGAATGTGCTCTCTTTTGCTGTTATTAGTCCATATATGATAAATCTGTATCCAAATTCCACTTTTGAGTATGCAGTTGCGGGTGCATGTTTCCACTAAAATAGACCTGCATGAATAATCCATCAACACACGAGATGCTGTGTGGGTGGGTTGCAGGGCACTCTGTTTGTTTAATGTGATACCTGTGTTTACTTAGTTTTAATTGGCCTAATAACTAACTTTTCTCCATTTGGGTCCTTAAAAATGTGTTATCTTCAGTTGATCAAACCCGCCCCAAATCTCAGAAATCTTGGAAAAGACATGTTTTGTTAACCTAGAATCCGATGCATTTCTGGGTCCACTGGTGAGCAAACTCTTCAGGGCTCTCACACTTGCAGAAAGTTTTTCTTGTTGCCCATTAGTGCATGCCCATTAGTGCATGGAAAAGACAAAGAAGAAGAAGTCAAGTTCACTTCTTCATTGGCTGCATTGACGGTAAAGAAGAAGTTAATTTAACTTCTTCTTCCTGAAAGTGAAAATGGATATTGAAGGTGAATTCTGATTGGATAATAAGGACATAGAATCCCTATAAATAAGTGCCTTTCTCACCTTAATTTTTCTCATCCCATCAATTTTAGTTTAATTCTTCTCATTCTCGTAATTTCTCAATTTCTCTTAAAGTATTATCAAAATTCTACTTGAAAATATTCTCCAAATTATTTAAGAAAGTTGTATTGAGTGAGAAATTATAACTCATTTTTTATAGTAAATTTTTCTTC
The DNA here is from genome assembly GCA_032402905.1 of Khaya senegalensis. NCBI lineage: Eukaryota > Viridiplantae > Streptophyta > Magnoliopsida > Sapindales > Meliaceae > Khaya > Khaya senegalensis. The sequence goes on along the minus strand of CP135542.1, from coordinate 808,138 downwards.
CTTAATTATAATTTTTTACTCTAATTATTTTAGAGGTTTTACACGTAAATTTTGTATTATTTATTTTTTATCTTATATTATTATTATTATTGTATGGAAGACACTGCCTCTTATACATGATGGAAGGCTAAATCTCTTACTTGTGTTATTGTAATTATATAGTAAGCACTGCCTCCTAAATATTGTAGAAGGTCAAGTCTCCCATTTATATTATATTTATTATTGTATTTATATAATTGGTAACGCCATTTCAATTATGAAAGGCTAAATTTCCTATATACCTAATAATTATTTTGAACTTCAGCGATAATTGCAGTTAAAAGTTTCAAAGCAACATGACATTTCTTGAGTGAACGCGCGTGAAGAAAATTTATAGTTATAGATATGGTTACAATCTTGATAAGTGAAGGCTAAATGGTGATCTAGAATAGCAACAATTAGGTGGTAAAATGTTTCCCCAGATTGCTACGATTTGACGATCTTTTATTGTGATTATTGATAAACTTATTATGGAGTCAAAAATATACTGCGACTGGCCGATGTGTTATGAACATGGGAGATGTTGTGGATTGGTGGTTGCCTCTTCAGTACTCGGAGGTAATAAACTCATAATAAAAGCATAATTGGGTAATAGGCTTATCTATAGTTTCAATAAGTGTTTGTGAAAATGCCACAAAGAGGGAAAACCAAGCTTCGGTTTCCGGGCTTCTCTATTTTTTTTTTTTTCCAATCTCTAGGTCCATAACATTGTTTGTGTCCTTAACTCTTGCGTAGGACTTGAACCCACATTATACATTTGACATTGATCATCATCAAAAAGATGGAACATCTGTTATCTATAGCTGAAATTATACGAGAGAAGAAAACCCAGTTGCCAAATAAAAGTATAATTGGGCAATAGGCTTAACTAGACAATGGGCAGTGATCCCAAGACCAATTTGTTTATATTGAAGTTCTAAAGATAAAAAGAACATTCTGACAATACTTCTTTATTCGTAGGCTTGCAAAGGAAACATTTCCAATAAATGAGATTTTTTTTTATTCTTTTACAATCATAGATTATTAACCTGAGTGCCACAAACCCATAAGGTCTGCTGTCGGGAAATTCAAGCAGAAAAATGTCTCAACGGAGGCTACAAATCTTACCATGTAGCAATTACACAGAGAATTCCGTCTGGACATTCTAGCATTTCTTTGTACACACAAGTGATAATAGGGTGGACTCTTTTTTTGACTTTGCCTCAAAACTGTCCCTAAACTTTGACATCCTTAATGAACACTTATATTGATGCAATTGTAGTATCGCTAATTTTTGTGATTTAGTTAAGGTTCACAAAGTTGAGTTGAAATTCATAAGCGAGTCGACTCTTGTTTGAGGAAAAGCGCATAAAGAAGCACGTTCCAGGAATCAGGGACACAAGGCAAGCACCAGCGGCTGCAGTCTACAATGTGGAGAGGCCTTGGCTTGTCATCAGGCTTTGTGTTGTACAAACATGCATGGCCATCTTTTCTCTGCCCTGTCACGCTAGTGACATTCAACAAATCCAGGTTCTTCACTTGGAACTTGTTTGGGCAATTAGATAAAACTTTGGAGACTGTTGAAATGTACTTCAAATGAATCAGGCAACCAGCAGAACTCAGGTAGCTTTTCCAAGTGTCAAATACCACCAGCATTCCACTTGCCTCCTGTGATATATAAATGCAGCCAATTCATTAGCAATCAATTATATCTTTGTAGTATTACATATTTGATGCACTACGACTATCTTCTGAATGCACTTTGAAAAGTCAAGTTCAGCTTCACCTCATCTCCTTGTTGGAAGTAAATGCCTCTGTCAAATGATAAAAATCCTGCCAGTCATATTGGCTAGAACATATAGTAGAGCTGAAGATATGAAGAATATGTTAGCTGAATTTTATTCTTTGACACGTTTTTGGAGAAACTGTGAAATCCAAGGATAAACAATGAAACATATCAGCTGTGAACTAAGAGTTGCAGGATAGAATATGTCTGCTGAGTTTTACTTGCAGAAATACTTGTTTAGGCATTGTTTTGAACAATTCATCGATGCCATGCTTAAAAACTGTCATTTAAATGATGGATTTGGAGAACGGAATTGAAGGCACGTGGGAGAATTGTTGTCTCTTTATTACATCACTGATGTATCTTCCTCAATAATTAAAGCATGAAAATGAAATCAATCTCCCAAAGGTTCCTGCCTTTCTTCATCTATTTCAAAGAGATACATATGTTCTGTTAGTATTGGAGGGTCAGATGTCAGTTAAGTTATCCTTCTTTACTTTCTCTTCTCTTCAGAAAACTGTTAAGAAATTTCTAATACATCTCTGGTTTTCTTACCAGATTCGTTCAGTAACATGTTTAAACTATGGGATGATGGATAGCGTTCTTATGGATGAAATAATTATTTCATAAAGAAAAAGAGATTTTCTTATCCAAGCGAAGAAGAAAAAACAGGGATTGCACTATCCTGATAACCAATCTGGATCAACAAACAATTTCAGTGGTGGATATATTTGTGGTCAATTCAAATTTCAACAAGGATGAAAATATTTTTCTGGAGAACCATGTTAGACATACTTCCAACAAAGGGGAACTTACTGAAACGAAAATTTTGGACAATCCTATTTGCCCCAGATGTCATGGTTCTCAAGAAGACATGTTCCATGCTTTGATGGGCCGTAAAGCTGCCAGGGAAACTTGGAAGCTCTCACCATTGAATATGATTGTTCTTGATAATCAGTATCAAGATCCTACTAGCTTGGTGTAGAGACCTACTTCTAACATTGCTAAATCATATTCTCGGCTATTTGTTGATGGATTTGGTACTGAAGAAATTAATTTATTTACAAGTCAATTATTACTCCAAGCACATCGCCAATTACGTCATATTGAGCAGAAAAGAAAGCTTCTGGGTGCCCACGAGATGAGTCCTGGCATAAATTGAATATTAAAGAAGTTATTTTCAACAAAAAGTGTGTTATATTCAGAGACTGCAATGTAATGGCTCATAGACTGGCTGAAATAGCTCTTTTTAATACCCTTCCTCGACCATGTATTATAGTACATGCAGATACTATCACTCTCATATTTCAATTTTTTAAAAAATTATTTTAAATTTTTCTAAAATTATTTTAAATATTATTCATTTATATTTTAAATTTTTTTAATATGTTTTAAATTTTTTATTGTGTATTTTAAATATTATTTATTATTTATTTTAATATTTTTTTTTATTTTAAATTTTATAAACACAATTTTAAATCTAATACACAAAAAATAAAAAATAAAAAAGAAATAACGAGAGTACCCTGGCTAATCTCCCATTTCTGCGGGTAACATAAATCATTTACCTTTCTGTGAACGGCTATAAAACGCTTTGAAAATTTTGCATGTAATGGGGGGCACTGAAAATATACAAGTCATCTACCAAAATAAGTTCATATCATTTCGTAAGGCTTATATTTTGAGAATCATTCAACTTGCATTTTAAAGGGATCGTTGATATATTTTACACCACCAAGAATTCTTGAAAACTGCATACTAAACTTGTTCTTCTCACTAATCAACTAACACACGCATCATTTCTTTTACTGGTGCTGCCTTTTCCCAGCATTTAACACCAAAAGAAGAGGATATCAAACTTGCACCACGAATGCATGGTCTGAAATAAAACTAGCAATCTAACACAAAACTAGATTCTCATAAGGCTTGGAGGAAGTAAACCAGAACTTGCTAAGAATTATGTTTCTTGCTGCTAGCAAGTAAAGAGGGAAATTTTCTATTGAATATCCGCACATGAAAAAATAAAAAGTTTTGTATAGAATATCCTGCATTTTCCATGTACATAAAAATCACAAGTGAATATATCGAGGACTCTCAGAAGTCCTTCAAATCTTTTGCTTTCCAAAGAATTGCAAAATATAACATTGCTGGTGTGACTCTCTATGTACCGACTTTACCTTCTATCTATAAACTAAACTGTAAAATTTGGCAATTAGCCGACTATTTAACTATAATGATTTTTTTCTGATAAATGTATCTCAATTCATCTATCTGCAGTCAGAAATTATACCTTCATGTAATATTTGACCTTTTAGTGCAAAATTCCAACAACTTTGGGGAGCAAAACCTGATTGGCCAATGGATGAACCTCTGGATACCAATCAGAGAGGAGCCATCACCAGCACTCAGCTGTGCAAAAGATAATGTGAATTTCCAGGAATATATGCCATTTTCTGTGAGTTATATACCATTATAATGGAGCTTGTGAATTTTCTGTTGAAGTTTGTGCACGGGATGTCTCCCACTTGAGAAAAAGAGCATAAAGAAGTTCATTCCATGAATCAGGGACACCAGGCAAGCACCAGTGGCTGCAATCTTGTCGGTGGATAGGTGCTGGGCCATTCTTGGGCCCTAAATAGTATAGGGAAGAATGACCATCTTTCCTACGGGATGTCATTTCTGTCACATTCAACAAATCCAAGTTCTTCACTTGTGATTCATTCCAGTGCTTCAATAATGTATCAGCTACTATTTTGAAAGGAGATCCAGGTGGAGCAGGTAATGCACCCAAGTCGGGAAGCTTTTCTAAGTGACAGGTACCACCAGAATTCCAATCACCATTGCTGTCATATGCAGTGATTAATCAAGGTTGCAAATAATGTAGCATAGTGGGTGCCAATCTTAACGAATAATAAGTAACTAACCATATGTTACTCATATTAAAAACATAAGTCATAGCTGATAATTTCATTTTCCTTTAGCCATTTTATAGAACAAAATGGAGGAGAGCATTCATGTAACAGTTCCCTCCTAGTTGTTGTACCATGTTGCAATCAGGTTGCCATCCATGGAAGTCCAACATTTCAATGTCTTATTATAGGTTATTCAATTTTAGATTTGCGGGAACCTTACAATGTAAATCTCTAAAAGTCATTTCACTGAGAACAGCTTATATATTCTCAGGTTCAGTAGCACTGATGCAGTACTGCTTTGCAGCTATGTAATCTACTTCTGGTCATTATGTTTTAAAGAAAGATGATTCCATGCATTTCAAATCAAAGGGAAGAGATGCAAATACCGGAATATGCAGAAATCATGGAGTACCGTTAAAGCTCAATGAAACAGAAAGGAAAAAGGTTGTAAAGGAAAAGAAAAAAAAAAAAGCAAACTTGAGATGAACCTGAAATGCACAGGAGCATAGGTTCGAAAGAGAACTTGGGTCTTGTTCATGTTTACTTGACTACCAATCCAATAAATCAATGTCTCAATCGATTTCTGGAATGCAGTTTCAACACTCATCTTCATCTTTACCTTCCCTCCTTCCTCAAAATAACAACCCCTAACAAATAATATGAATCAAAACCAAAGATCAGGCATTATATTATAGCTAGAAAAATGCTAGCATATCTCATCAAGAAATGCTAAGAAGTTCCTGCAAACAAGCGGCATTTAGTTAGTCTTGAGGGTTACACCAGTAAAGATAACCTGTAATATTTGAGTTTTTCAATTGCTTACAATATAAATCTTTCATAGATTTTAATGATGAAACTTTATAAGACAGACAGACAGAAGGCAGTGAAAGTGACCTTGAGAAATGACAAGTTGAGCAGAAAGCATGAAGCAAAAGTAATTGTGAAACAAGTATAATAGCAGAATGCATTTAGCAGCACTCATAGGGGACGATGACATTGAGAAGAAGATGAAGGTGTTAGTAGCAGCAATAATGGGCCACTAGCAAGACTAACTGATTGAGGTAGTTGTGGAAAAAAACATATAAGCAGCTTCTACATTTATCAGAACTCTGTTTTCCTTGAAGTGTGCGTTATAATTAAGCAAACTAAAAATAAACAAAAAGGCTATCACTACTGCGAATAACAACTCTAGTATTAGGAAAGCAAAATGTGGACACAAGAAGGACATCATCACCAAAGCCACCCCCTGCTTCATTCATGCAGGCAAGACATGTTCTTGATCCTTTCCCCCACTAACTCATCAAACCAAGAAAGCCAAAACATATTTATGAAGTGCATTGCAGTTATCAATCCTAACCTTCCCAACATTGATCTAACTCTGATAACAAACTAAATTAGACTTCAAATATTCTATTTTGTTAATGTTTCAATTTGCACCAGTGATTTCACAACAAAGCAAGTACAATTTCATTCAAAAACACTATGTCATATGCAAATAAAGAAACAACAAGAGCCTTGATTACACTGAGATGTTTCATACCTGATTGAGATAAATGACATACATATATGTTGATCCATGAGTACAATATGGGCAACTAAGAGATATCTTATTTATTCTCCCAAATCCAAACATTTCAAACTATAAGTGAAGAACATATTAGTGACTCCTACCTTGATATCCCGGGGCAGTCATCTATATGCATATGAGAACATATTTATGCAAACAAACCAGCTCTTAGGCATGAAAAAGGAAAAGTAGAATATAGAAAAGAGCTATGATACAGATTATGCATACTCTCTTATGGTCTTCCCAAAATGCCACCAGTGCCCAGTGTTAAAAATCAGCACATCTGCATCTCTCCATTGATGAGAAGACCAGTCCAACTGATCCACTTTCAAAGTCATCTTCACCTTCTTCGGAGCTTGAGGTGGAGCTCGGCCCTGAACCACTAAAAACGGGGCCCTGTAGTATTCAACTGTGCAGTTATGGTCCTTGAACATGAATGCCAAAAAACCTTTGTGCTTCGTGATTGGTTCCCCATTCACCTCATAGATTGAAGACTTGTTGGAAACAGCAGAAGCGAGCATGCAAAGGAGGGACTCCCACTGATTCCTTCCAATTGAATCACCTACAAATACAAGCCGCCGGTTTTGAAGCTTTTGCAGCATATTCCTTGCATCAAATCTGTTCCCAAGACAGGAGGGAGCCAATCAAATCGGATACCTTGACAATCAATTAAAATGTGAAAAAGAGAGAGAGAGTAATAAAGCCCATGAATTTGATAACGTAAAGGTAAGCACTAAATTAAAATGTGAAATAATGTGAAATGGGAAAAAGTTTTAATCAAACTGTTAAAACAGAGAACAAGTTCAAATTGAGAGTTTTTCTAAATATGCAGATTGTTAAGAAGTTAAATTATTCTTATGTGGAAGAGAAGAACAAGTTTATTACAGAAGAATTGTTCGAAACATTAAGAGTAATGAAGGCAAAAAATTGTTTGCGAAGTAACCGAACTCACTTCAATAGAAATGACAAACAAACCAATCAACAAAAGAAAGCATAGATAAAAAAAACCCAGCAAGAATTTGCAGCAAAACTCACACATTTCTCTCAATTACTAGCATGCAAACATAATTCCAAGAGAGCTTGCATAATTACAAGTACATATAATTTTTAGACGTGCAAGATTAAATAGATTAAAATTTGAAGAGGGCAGAAACTAATTTATACACTTCCTCATCAACCAACATAAACCAAACAAATAATGATAAATAAATTAATTAAATAAAAACCTGGGCAAGTTGCAGTCCTTTGGTTGCCAACGCCACTTGGTGAAGAAATTATCAGGCCTACCATTCTCTAAACAACGAAATCCTCCATCTAGAAACAAACAATCAGTGCTCTGATACAACGGATAGTTGTTATCCCAAACCCAGTTACCATCATACACATCACATCCAGCACCACCTTCGTCGAGAAATCCCGGCCGTTCTTTCACACCCAATGGTGCATCTGCTGATACTGCTGATGCTGATGACGATGACGAAAATGTCCCAACAAGTCCATGCCAAGAAGGATCATAATAGTGCAAGCGTCCACTGACAGTCCGGTAATCCAAGTAAGAAAAACATCCAATGAAGAGAGTAGCAACCAAAATGAACCCAAGAATGCCCAAACAAGGCTCAAGAGGGTTCAAACGCTTGAATTTCTTGAACAAATCCAAGTGGGTCATTGTGTCTGATTCCTGCGGAGATGAATGCATGGTCATAATTTGGGATGATAAAATTTCATTCAAAGTTCGAAGAAGGTAAGGTTATAATAGAATTGAGAGAAGAAAGGTGGGCAGTGGGGACTCAACAAGGAGAAAAGCATTAATGGTAAAAACTACAAAGATTCTATTGCCATGACCAGTTAAGCAATAAAATAAAATCAAAGATCAAATCGTTTTTATTTGTTGTCGTTGGCTGAGAATGAAAGCTGCTTGATTGAGAATCATTCAAGCATTAAACATGTTTATTCATTTCTAATTGCTTTCACAATTGACAGAGAGATGGCTGCTAAAACACTTAAAATAATGTTCCGAGTTCTTTTAGATTAATAATTAGCAAAGTTGAAGATAACTGGAGCTGCTATTATCATCTAGAAATGTCAGAAAATTAGGCAAAGTTATTATTAGTGGGAGAAAATATAAGGTGAGAGATGCGAACAGTGATTCAGATCGTGCCGCTCGTGCAGCAATAGGAGAAGACCCCGACACTACTTTGCCGTGACACAAAAATGGGGCACGAAAAAGAGCATCTTCTTGTGATGTCCAAAATAACCCCTATGTTTCTCTAATACAGTAACAAGATTATGGATTAAATACACTACGGAATTTAGGTCGTCTGCCGGGATTCTTCGGCAGATTTTCCTGGTAACACGGAAAACAAAGTGGGTGTTGACACATTCGTGACATCACTGGGGTACCATTTCATATTAGAGACGAGTCCTTTTGACTTGGCGAGCATTTAGTCTGTCTGCACATGCCCCACAATAAAATAAATGGTTGATAATAACATAAGAGTGGAGAGAAACATGAACCTTGCAATGGGGATCACATTGAGGATACATAAAAATAAATTCATTTCTGCTTTAGATACTGAATATTATAGGGTTTCATTGATTATTGTTGTGATTTATGAATTATGCAAAACAAGGCGGCGTAGAAGAATCCCTACCCAGTAGTAGTATGCATAGTAATCATTGCTTCCACTTGGGATTCTACTCTCTCTCTCTCTCTCCGAGGAATTTCATTTATATAATCGAATGGTGTAGTGAAGGAAATATGCCTCCATTATTATTCTAAAGCAGAATGAGATAATTTATTGACCCAAAAGTTATACAACAAAAAATAATTTATGCTTATGCATAATGCCCTAGTGGACTTGTATGAGCTATTAAAATCCAGAAGGGGAATTCTTCAAGTAGAAATAGATAGATAAATAGATAAAACAAAATAAAATATCAAGTATCAACCAACAAATAGGCTTGGCCTACGGGCCTTTAATTTCGACAATCTCAAGCAGAATATGTACCATAGAAATATTGGGCCATTAGTTGGGAAATAAAAGTAACCCGAGAATAGACCTATCAATCAACAAGTTGAAGGCACAGACGACACCGAGTTCAAAATAATACACTGACTGAGCTCCAAGCACTAATCTCGGCCATCGATCTAGACTGACTGAGCTCCAAGCACTAGTCTCGGCCATCGATCCACCCAACATTCATTTAACATCCAAATACCATCAATCGGGTCAACAACATAGCTTTCAAAACAAATATTGCGAAGCAATCCACTCGAAGTCAATTTATGTAATGAGATCAGTAACTCTTATTAGTTAAAGCAAAATTGAATTTTACACCTAAAGAGTACAACTGTTCAAAGTTTGTTAAAGCATTTTCAGCTATGTGTTAAAATCAGAAGGAGGCACATTTATCTACAAAATGTAGTACCAGAAAGTCATGAAAGCCACTATGCCACTAAGAATACACAGTCTGTCTAACCTGCTTTCATTCCTCATCTTCTCCTCTTTTAACTCAGTTTGCACTTTTGAATACAAATGACATGACTCCAGAACTTTACTGTAGTTTTTGCTCCGATGGCAGCTCAGGGCTTCCTTGAGAACGAGCAAACTGTTTCTTCCATTAACATGAGCACCTTCCATGTCTTCCAACTGCATGCTCAGCTCAGTTAACTTGAGAGTTGTTTGTAAACCCCTTTCCTCAGTATGGATGACTCTGAACTTCATAATCAGGATGCATTCTACCACTTGACAAGGAAGAATGTCTTTGGCAGGAAGTACAGATCCAAAGCGTATTATAAAATCCTTGTCTGTTGGCCAATGCCTTTGCCCGCCAAGAGGGCTCCAGCTAGCAAGATTAGCTGCTTGCTTTATTCTTTTGTTTACAACAATCCAACTGAGCTGTAGTCCATCACGGAGCTCCTTCCATAGCTTCCCATCTTTTCTTTCTTTTTCCATGGAGAAAATAGGAGGAAGACCATCAGAAACCGAAAGGGTAACTTCACCTTCACTGTCATCATCCCTAGTTGCATAGGTGAGAAGATCAATTCGAAATGGGCAGTTGTAAAACCAGCCATTGAATCCATTAGCATTAGGAATACCCCACAGGACTTTTGAGCATATTGCTTTATCTTTATATCTGATATCTACTATAGAAACAAAATCTGATGGTGAAATACTTTCAAATTCATCCATATCACCATAGTATTCAGCTTCAGTCCATTCTTCCGGGTACTCAAGACATTTATTCCAAGGGTACTCATTGACTTCCTCATTAACGATAAGGGGAAAACAATCTGCATAAAACTTTCTAAACCCACCAATAGAAGATATTAAACTTTTGACATCCTCCCTATTGGTTGAAGGCCACATAGAAGAACACACATTTTCCCACAATCTCTCCTCTCTTGAAATGGAACAAAATGCAGCACAGGTACATGCTGCACTAGCCAAAGTTGGGCCATCAAGACGCCTCAATATGTCATAAAAGAGATCGCTGCTTAATGATGCCATACTATCAACTGGTGCAACTGACCTAGCCATAGCCCCTGTTTTACAAATAAATACATGGTATGCATTCAGGTCAATAAATATATAGATATACACCCATCAAAAGCCCTCCAAATAATCACATAATTCAATCTGAAAAGAGAATAAATTTAGCAGTGTCAAGGATTTAAATATTTTTTTGGCTACTGGTGCGAAGTCTTCACTGACTCTTCTTAAACTAAACAAAACCTGCTACCCTTCTGTCTCAACAATTGCCAGATGAGAGAAAAAGGTATAAAAGACCCTCATTAGGCACTGACTATTTCAAGGTCACGCTTCTCAACACATACTATCCTATTTAGGATGCCATCTCCTCCCCAACACATACAAGGGTGTCAAATTGGAATGGCCATTATACATTTGTGATAGCTCAAAACAACAAATTGAAGTTAACCTTTTAGATGAACAACTAACAGATTCAAGCAAGAGGTTCTCCCAAGCCCTTTTAAGTTAACACGAAAATTAAGTGAAGAATCAAGTGTTGCTTGGTCTAATACCTATGATAAGGGGTTCTCTGTGTAAACCGATGACTGCACCGAGTCATGAAGCAATTGACTCAATAACAGAGCATGGCAGGTGATTGAAGTTCAGGCGGAAATTTTTGATAACCTGAGCAGATGTAATGAGTAAAAAGACCCCACTATTGGTTCTCATCTCACTGCGCATGCACACAGCACACAAGCACAAAAACACAACTCTGCAGATTTGGCAAATGGAAATAGAGAGATGTCTACTTATCATGTACTCGGAAACAAGTACGGTCGGTGATGCCTTGGAATGCACCATGAGTCCGACTCAGTGAATTTTATGTGGAGAAATCTCGGCCATAACAGCAAATTACCATTTTCAATACTTTGTTCCGATTCGTGTTTCAAATCAACCAGACAATATTATATAGAGGATTAACAAAATGCAGCGTCCTTTAAAACAGCTCAAATTCATGGAAACGTAAATTATGAACAACCATTATAGATCAATGAACAAACTAATAGAATTGTACAAAAATTAAAAACGACCCAATTGAGAACTCACGACCTTGTTCCTACCGATAGACTAAATTCCATAAAATCATCCAACAGCAGAATCGTTAATCTATTCAAGTAATGCGCAAACATTTTATGAAATTCCAAAACAAATATCAATGGCAAAATCAAGATAAGCTCACCTACCTCATAAATTAAACATAAAAGAACACGAAGACAACAGCAAAGCAAAGTCGTGCTTTCTTCGAGAAATTCAACCGCGAACCCAGATGGATCAGCTGGTGAATCCGACACTTTAAAGGGATGGTCGAGAGAAAACGGTTTATGGGTCACTTTCTAATCAAAAGAGTGTTGTTTAATCAAGGAAATTTCCTGGGGTTCTGCGCCATGTCTTTATCTTCTGTTTTGTGTGAAACGATGATACTTTCGCTCCAATCCGGTGATTATGAAGTCGACCTTGCGAGGATAATGGTACACAGACATAGGTTAACATAATTTTGGACCCACAACGTTAAATTTGCCTTTTATTTTATAAAGCCTGTAATTAAGTACTCATCTGATAAACTTCTTATTTTATTGTGATGTTGACAAAATTTAGACGATTACAAGATACATAACACCAAATTTTATCATATATTATTATAAGAATCACCAGCTACTGTTAATTGATTCCATTTCCTGTCAATAATGCAGTATCACTGCTTAAATTTGGGTTTAATTTACACTCTAATCACGCAATATATGATCTTAAGATGTTACAAATCTTATCTAGTTATGTATGAGCAATCAATTGCAGAATTCAGAAAACTTCCTAACCCCTTTATTGCTCAACAAGAAGTCACATGGCCGTGGAAGAAGATGAATGTCACATCTTAAAGCACTTTGAAGTTTTAATGTACTTTGGCAAACACAAACCCATCAGCTTCAAAGCGGCAATTTTGAGTGATATTCTAGTTCTCTCCAGAATGCACCTCTGGACCCAGCGTTGAAAGAAGCGAACGAAAAAAAAAATGTATCATGCACATAGAGCTGAAAGTGTTCGAGGAATTGCCAAAGCCCCACAATTGGTTGTCGGCAACGGGGTGTGCGAGTGAAGCCAATAATATACAAATTCAAAACCAATCAATAAAGTAGGACTTCATTTCAAGGTTCCACATGATTTTGGTATGGGAAGAGGCACGTTACTCTTTTGCCTAGTCCAATCAAGAAGAATTTGGGTTGCGTTGTAAACATCAATCTAGCTGTTTCTCGTTTGACCAAGAATTGCAAATGCAAGTAACGTAAATTTACACTTTGAAGCTAAGATACATGCATTAAATCCTCTTCACGTTTTGGACGAAGGACCTTGCTCAAGGTTGTCATGCCATTTGTATTGGAGTGATTGAAGAAAGTGACCTCAGAACGATAAGATTATCAAATCCATTACCATCGTGATCAAGTGATCTGGTTTGATTTCATATACTAGAATAAGCAAGAACAGAAAGCTTTAGTTGACCTAACAAGGGTGCACAGTGTATTAAAATACTGTTGTAAATGTAAATGGCTAAAACTGGGTTATTATCGGAAATTTTACTGCATACATTTAGTCTTGTGGTGGGGTTCCGTGGCAGTGTGTGCATTTAGGCCTTTGGCCCAGGCAGCACGAGGTGGGGCTTGCGGCTTACCGCCGGAAAAGGACGTTTTCCTCTCCGAATAAATATGGTCACGGATATTACGCGTGGTTGCACCTGCCACCATTAAATGTACCTAGTGCTCTCATCAACTTATTTCACTACGTATTTTCACCAAATAATGTGATTTTTAATTGGTAACAGTTAAGATTGAGAAATTTTTATGAAAAATTTAGTGAAAATTAGGAATGATAATTTTTAATATAATTTATTAATAATTATATTAAATTATGATTATATAATAATTATATCAAATTAAAATTATTTTTAATATAATTATTAAAAAAATTATGTATAAATTAAATACACTCGCAATATAAATGTGACACAATAACATAAGTTGTTTATTAAATAGAAACAATGAATAATTCAACTAAGTTTGCAGTCAAGGACAGAGGTCAAATTTCAAAAGCAGCTAATTAAGCAGTAATCATCGGGAAATAAGCATTTACTATCTAGTCTAATTCATTTCGGCGAGTACTAAACTTCTAAACCGACATTAATACTCGGAAAGCTGAATGCTAATTAAAGCAAACACCTGGAGTAATAATAAAACTAGTTTCATTCGACCTCAAGAATCGGATGGTTTCTAAGCCGAAGCGTCGGCCGGTTTTTCGTGGGAAACATAGGCATCGGAGGAAGATTCCTTGCTTTCAACTTCAACGACGTCGTCGTCGGGATCCCGAGCAGGATCCGATTTGTCCATGGCGGCTCGAGCCTTGTCAATAAACGGCTTGAAGGCTATATCAATTGCAAGCCAACCAAATGCTAGGGCCCCCAACACCGTGAACGCTTTCTTCATCTTTCTCCACAACCACAACAGGCTTAACTCTGCTGCTTCTATGCTACTAAACTAATTTTGTCTCGTCTTGCATAATTTCTTTACAGCATTTTTCTTTTTTCCTACGCAAATCTATGGTACAAAAGGGTTTTTCAATTTGAAAACAGAAGCAATACCACCCTCACATTTGAAATTTGAAATATGGGTTGAGACTTCGTTTTTAACTTTTCCCCTGTTTCACTTTTGTTTTGGGCTGGTTCTAAGAAGTCCGGACAGGTCTATCAGACCCTTTCCATCTATAGTACATAAGTATTGTTTGCCACAATTCAGGTTAATTACAGGCAGAACAAGCCAGAGGTTACGCTCTAACTTGGGCCCTCCAACTGGTTGCTTATCTATGTCAACGAAGAGAGAGATCAAGATGTTATGCCAGTAGCCCATACATGTTAAATATTAACAACAATTTAGCATCATCTTCGTAGACATTTCAAAGTAAAACTAAGAGCTTCGTCCAATGTGTGCCTGCACCATTGCGGTACCCGGAAAAACGATAACAGTCAACACAAATGCCACACCAAAAGTTACGTGCCAGAAAATTTACTGATAAGTAATTTACCACACGCTAATTAATCGGTCTTTTTTCTCTCCATTTGGTGGTAATATTATAAGGAATTAAACAAAGGAGTGAAGCTCAGAATTCATGACCAAGCTACCCTAGGCAAAGGTGGAATAGAGATTAAATGATAACATCACGCTTTTCATGTCCACACCCTCCTACAACATCGATGTTTACATAACAAGGTGCTGCAAAAATTATAACCAGTGCAACATATCTAACGTCCACGGCCGCGACCACGACCACGTCCCCGGCCACGACCACGTCCCACTGGCCTCCCTGAATTTTGGAAAGCATAAAAAAGATAAACACTGTCAGGACTCATGAGAACAAATACTAAACACAATCAATGATAACACGTATTAAGTTTAATACAGGGAAATAACGGCAATACCAGCAGTTGGTTTTTTTGGCTTGACCCTAGGTGTCTCTTCAACCAGCAATGTTTCAAGATTCAAGCTGTCAGGCAGGATATAGTATCGAATATTGTTACCCCTCACACTCAGGTGATCCAAAGTCACTGGATTTTTCCCCTTCAGTGTAAGTTTCACTGTTTTCAAATGCGTGTTCATGCTGATATCCACACCTATAAATATCAGCAAAATCACTAGTCAGAAGAATTAAATCTTCCGTGTGTGTACAGAGTTAATAGCATTTCAACAATGCAAATTATGCAATGCTACCCTTGCTCTAGTTATTATGTCTCCCAGACTGTGTGCTCTGACAATATCAGCACCTGCCTACCTAGGAGAAAATACAAAAGAACACTCTCATGCCAATAATATGTAGGGATTGAGCATGCTTGCAGTGCAGCAGGTTTTATATGTTCCTATGTGATGGGCTGATACAAGTGTGAACAAGCACACATGTTAGAAAGAGAAAAAGAGAGAGAGAGGAGCCAAAAAACAGAAAGTTGTGTGAACATTACTCAATTACAAGAGCTATGAGGAAATGTAGTGGGAAGATAAGATTGCAATCCTGAGACAGTTTCAACATCATATAGCTCAGTAATGCAATCCTGTTTTCCCTCTAAACTTCATAACTACTTTAATCGTTTGTTCATCAGCCAAAAACACCCTCGAGAGTTATAACATCTAGAGTGAAGGCAACCTCACAAAAAATTTCCTTCCAGATAAGCATGTGTCCCCAGTTTTCCTATAATTCAGTCTATACAAAGAAGATCAAAACCATTAAAGTGACAAGGTTATAAGCCAAAAGTGGCGTAACATTCCGAAGCACCTACTTTGCACTAGTCTTGAATTGAAAACACACAGACACACACTCAGAGATGAGAAAGATAAGAGCCAGCAGAAGGATATAGATATTTAAGGCAGATATACGTCTCTAACATGAAAACCTTCAAATGTACAAAACTACTCACTTAAACAAGGTGTTAGTCCTAACATATACACTGGATTTCAAAACCCTGAATGACGAGGAGACGGTATTCATATCTTCCAATGGGAATTCATACAACATAATAAAAAAAGGGATAAACTAAGCAAACAATCATCTGTCCTACATCTAATTCATACAGTTGATAGCAAAAAACACTTGGAAATCTATACTCTTTTTTGGGAAATTAGATTTTCTCCTCTAGGAGATTAATTGAGCTTTAATTGGAGAATCATAACTCACTTACAGTTTATCAATCGACATCGAAAACATACTGAAAGCAAATAAGAGGGCAAAACCTGGAAAAGAATTTTGACTCAATTTTTCATACTTTTTGCTTCTCTTTATATCAGATGTATCATTGTAAAAGATAAATGAACATCGATTATACTAGTTTCATACATTGATTCTCGCCCATGCTAACCGCAGAAAAGAAAACATTTCAAGCTTATGTATTGTTATAAACACAAGGAATAAAAAGTAGTGTTATTTTAACTTTAAATGGCACAAAGTGTCTTTTCCCCCACCATGATATTAAGCAAAATCAAGTCATTCAAATGTGTATATAAAAACAGTTTTAATTCGACTTTAAAATGACTCGAAGCATCTCTTCACCTCGGTGTGTTCTGTTTTCCTTTTGCCCTTTTAGAAAGCATTAATTTCACTCAGAAGACGGAAACAAATCCTAGCCATTCATACATCTGTGTAAAGAAAACGAACAACTACGCTAAATAAAAGGCTAGGGTTTAACAAAACCCTAAATATACTAAACCTCGACAAGAAAAAGAAGGAGACGATAATAAGCCAAAGAAAAAGTAACCTGTGATGGTTCCATGAACAATGGTTCCGTTCTTGAGCTCAATCGATACGGTCTCATTGTTCAACTTCATCAAGAACCTGTTTAATTCCCGATCAAGAAATGAGAAAATAATGCTTAGTAAACTGAATTATACAGTACAAAAAAACACATAGAGGAAGATAACTTCATGCAAATAACCTGACGAGCTTCATTCGGGCAGGCAAGATGAGAACTAGGGCTTAGAAAAATGAAAAAGCAGAGGACTACTTCGTGGGGAGCGTGAACTGCTGCACTGCGTAGATCTGAGTTAGGGCTCGGCTGTGCAATAACGCCTGTTTCGGCTTACCAAAACGACAACGTAAGAGTTAAGACTTAGGTGTTTTAAAAAGACACCCCCTGTAGTTTTTCATAATTCTCCACACGGCCACAACTTTGTGCATTATTACAAAACTACTAATGAGCAAGCAATAGAGTTCAAAGCTATTAGCTTTGATTTTTTAAAATATGAAAATAAAATACAAAATCAAATCCCATTTCCAATCCATAATTTCTATTCTTTTCTATAAAATTCATTAATTGAATTAATTAGCGTACAGGCACGCGAACATATATATATATATTAAATTTAATATAAATTATTTTTTATTATTTTTTTAAATATTTTTGTTTTGCAATCATAGTGTGAGAAAGATATAAATTTTTAATATTTTGTATTAATTTTAAAAAAAATATTAATTAAAATTAATATTTATTATAATCGAGAATTAAAATATAATATTTACAAAATAATGAAGTTAAAATGATAGAATGAAGTGAGATATTAAAATTTTGCATCAACCTATATTATTGAAATATTATTCTAAATAATTAATACTAAAATTTTTGATTTAAAAAATTGGTAACACATGTGATGATTGGGTTCAACTAGCATAATACAGAGAAGCGAACGAAAATCTCTTCAGCTACACAATTAGGAAAGCTTGCCGACCTGCCCAAGCCCATTTATCCAGTTTATGACTTTGAAATGCAGATGATGTTCAATTGTATCGGCCGACTGACTAATTCTTAGCAGTAACAAGATTTATGGTCGTGTACAGCAATCCATCAACTAAGATCCCATTTGAATTTGACATTTGCTGGTTGGTCATAAATTACGTGCAAGTAAGCGCAATCATCGTGTATCCATTCTAAAGACATGTTAGTTAACGGATGAAGTCATGTGTCTGAAAAGATTACGTGATGAGGCTAATTACAATTGGCCTGTACCTTTCAGTGCAATTAATAGCCTTGATCCTTTATTATTGAGTAGATTCAATCCAACATACTAATTATATTTTAGGATTCTTGTCATGGTTTCAATTAAGATAATATGTTATTATGGCCCAAGTCAAGATCAGGAGATCAGGATCGTGTACCTTCTGGATGGGGTAAAGTTGTCGTGGTTGAATCAGACTCTTGGCTGTACATCATCTGCAGTCTGCACATAAAATTATGAACGTAAAAGTCAATAATCAACTCCCAGAACAACTATGAATAGCGGGTAACCTGACATTGTCTCTCCACTCTCATTTCGAACACAAACGCCATGGCATCTTCTCTTCAATACATTCTGTTGATCTCTTCTCTCTTTCTATTCTTCGTCTCTCCTTCTTTTGCTCAGCAGTCTTTCCGCCCTAAAGCTCTTGTGATTCCGGTGACGAAGGATGCTTCGACGCTTCAATATCTTACTACGATCAAACAAAGAACCCCGCTTGTGCCAATAAACCTTGTGGTTGATCTTGGTGGTCAGTTCTTGTGGGTTGATTGCGAACGAAACTATGTTTCCTCAACTTACCGCCCAGCCAGGTGTGGTTCAGCCCAGTGCTCATTGGCTAGAGCCAATGGCTGCGGGGATTGCTTCTCAGCTCCCAGGCCTGGCTGCAACAACAATACGTGCGGGGTCTCGCCTGATAACACAGTCACTCACACTGCCACAGGCGGCGAAATTGCCCAGGATGTCGTGTCTGTTCAGTCGACAAATGGGTTCAATCCTGGTAGGAATGTTACAGTGTCTAACTTCGTATTTTCTTGTGCACCGACTTCTCTCTTAGAAGGTCTTGCTAGTGGAGTTGTGGGCATGGCTGGTCTTGGTAGAACTCGAATTGCTTTTCCTTCACAATTTGCCGCTGCTTTTAGTTTCCACAGGAAATTTGCCATCTGTCTCTCATCCTCAGCCACAGCAAAAGGTGTCATCTTCTTTGGTGACGGTCCTTACGTTTTCCTTCCCAACGTCGACGCATCTGATAATCTCGTGTTCACACCACTGTTTATCAACCCTGTAAGCACAGCCTCCGCTTTTGCACAAGGCGAACCGTCAGCTGAATATTTCATTGGAGTGAAATCTATCAAGATCGATGACAAAGTTGTCTCATTGAACACAACGTTGCTGTCAATAGACAGCCAAGGAGTTGGTGGAACAAAAATCAGCACAGTGAATCCCTACACTGTATTGGAAAACACGATCTATAAAGCAGTAACAGATGCATTTATTGCCGCAGCTGCTGCTAGAAACATCAGTAGAGTGGCATCCGTGGCCCCGTTTGATGTGTGTTTCAACTCAAGCAACATACTTGGCACACGTCTGGGGCTATCGGTGCCAACAATTCAATTAGTTTTGCAAAATGAGAACGTGGTCTGGAGCATATTTGGTGCGAACTCGATGGTGGAAGTGAACGAAGATGTCTATTGCCTTGGATTTGTTAACGGGGGTTCAAATCCTAGAACTTCAATAGTGATTGGAGGGCACCAGTTGGAGGACAATCTTCTTCAGTTTGATTTCGCAACATCAAGGCTAGGGTTCAGCTCTACACTCTTGGGCAGACAAACCACTTGCTCCAACTTCAACTTCACTTCTGTTGCTTGATTAACGAGTCTTCAATAATCAACAGACGCTATGATACATTAATTGTATGTTTTCCAGTTTGAATAAGGGGCCGAGATTATGGTCTTAATTTTCTGTTTAATTTGCCTCAAACGTTTGTATTTTCTGATGAAATGAAAGTCTTTATTACATATTTGTAACATTCTTACAACGTACATATATATATATATATATATATGACGTGGAATTCCATTCACGATAAGATGGATAGAGATATATATGTTGAACTGGCCAAATTCTGTGTGTGTGTGTGTGGGCATAAGTATAACTTGTTGAATATGCCATTACATAACAAGGATGTGTGTGGGCACAAGTACAACTTGTTGAATATGCCATTACATGACAAGGATAGGGCCACATGATCCAATTCTCTTCATCTCATACGGCAAGTTTATTGACTACCAATCAATGAAAAGAATTACATATACATCAACAGCATTTAGTTGACTAATTAAAAGAAACAAAAGAGTTTTCTCATGCATCTTAAATTGGGATTGGTAGACTGAAAATCTTAATGGGCCATCACCCTTGCTTCATATATGTACAAATGTGTGAGATCTTAACAATCTCTAATCAGTGTAATAGCATTTGTCATCGTTTCTTTTAATAGATAATATATGGATAATATATGATAGTACTATTTATTAATAAAGTAAGAGAAATATATTTATTAGTAGTGCTTAAAAAAAAATCAATACAAAATTTTATTATTTAATTAATATAAAAAATAAAATTTATAATATTTTATTAACTTTTATCGCCTACTATTAATTAATATATAAATATATATATATATATATATTTTTTCACTTTATTAACTAAACGATCCTGTTACATCAACAATACTGACATAATTGTTCAACTTAAAATTTTCTTCCTAATTTGTATAAGATCAACCACAAAGTTATTGGGCAAGCAGGGTTCTTTGTTTGATAGTAGTTAGCATCTTTCGTCACCAAAATCACCAGAGCTTTAGGGCGGAAAGACTGCCGGGCACAAGATTGCCGGAGTCTGATTCAAGAACA